>CM038702.1:38145124-38195124 GCA_021613375.1 Megaleporinus macrocephalus | reverse complement strand
AATGGACTTGTAGGTGGGATTTGATGGATACAGATAAATGTGGAGGACCTCACTGGTGGTGGGTCTTTATCTGGGGGTGTAAGAAATCCATAAACGAGTACCACAGTGTTCTAGTACTTTGTGATACTGTCTCAAAAACAACTTAAAAACAAATCTCCAAAACAGTTTTTTTCTCAGTATCAGTTTTTATTTTGTGTTGTGTTTAAACCCCCTGACTGTCAGACAGCAGTGTTGTAATCCATATTTAGCCATTAGACCCTTTCACTCCAACATAATCACGTAGAGTAACAGCTTAACACTAATGTTAGCATTTACAAACCTATGCATGTTTTTAATGCTGTGGCTATTATTAAAAATTACAGCGAAAAATCTCAACATATGAACCGTAACTAGAACTTGCTCACAGTATTGCAGAGCTGCAGTGTAGTGAATCCTAACCCCTGTATCACGATAACATAACATAGTGCCAGGTTCTTACTAATACACAGCCCTAGTATTATCAGTAACACAGGCTTTAGTTTCACATGCTACCTGTTTGCATCTTAGTAGCTGGAAAGTCGTCTTCTTTCTCTCTCTCTCTCTCTCCCCCTCTCCCTGTCTGTTTTTCTAATCTCCAGCTTGTTTCTGTTTTCTGTTCTTCCGTTCTCTGCCATTCTCTCTTTCTCCCCATCTCTCTCTACTCTCGCTCTCTGTACTAGGCCGCTAAGCCCAGTGGTATTAGTGTTGTCAGAATAGGAAAAGGATGGGACACGCCTGCCTCTCCCGACCAGGTGGTGCCTTATTAAGCAGTGCAGGCTGGGAGTGTATTGGCTTTTTAAGATCTGAAAGACACGCGGGAGATTTGCATGGCAGATTTAAACGCCTCTTTTCCTCCCTGCGTTCATTCTGTTTTCCTCTGAACGTCACCTAGACCTGCTCTCCCTCGAGCCCAAGCGGTGCAGTTCGCTGTAGTTTCTCGTGTCTTCCAAATCCACTTGGGGTCACAGCTGTCAATCACTCCTCTGGGGGCTCACTGGGGCTTTGGCCCCTCAGCTAATCACCGTGTTGCGGGGAGCGAAGTCAGCAGGAGAGAACGTGAACGACGCACGCTGATTTCTTTCCCCCGTGCTGTGTTTTGGGTCATGTGCGCGCGTGCGTGTGTTTGACAGGTGACAACCCCCGCCACAGCAGCGCTCCCCCCCCCCCCCCCCCACTGTTAATTTAATTGGTAAATGAAGCACTGGCCCCAGACGGTAGGCTAGAATAATGTGAATTACATTTAGAAGGAAATTTTGGTCTAATAGATTTTGTTCCCACCCTCATCCTGTCTGGAGGGTTAAGAAGTAAATACTTTGGCGGGTTTTTAATGATTCATTTTAGTCTGACTGAGGTGCTCGACTTACTGTCAAAGTAGAAGCATTTCTATAAAAACGATTCAAAATTATGGCCTCGAGCTGTTTGTGAGTCGGATCAGGTGAAGCTCGGTATGCCAGTTTTGAAGACTGCAAATTACTTTGTGTGTGTATTCACTCCCAAACTTAAGTGTGACATTTCGTTTTGTGCAGCAGCCTCTTTTGGTTTTGGACGGTTTTGAAAGTAATTATTGAGGTGTTTTGCTTAATTGCTGTCATTTCTGGCAGGTCTTTATGTCAATAAGTCTCAAGAGACTTTGTAGTAGCTGCACAGAGTTTATCTGGAGACCACCCGTGTATCCACTGCACATTTCAGATTCATCTTAAAGCCTGCACCACTGCGGAATGTACAATCTCAGGGTTATAGCTATGCATCTTGATCTTTCTCACGACCGAGCTCCACCCCAACCACACACATTATGCTTGTCATCGTTTTTTTTTTTTTTTTTTTTGTCCCCTCCCCTGTTCCATGAGCAACTGTGCACTCGGCAGGGCGGGAGTTATTATAAAACAGCTCGCTTCCCCCCCTACCCTTCCTTCAGCCCAATAGGAGCTCCTCTCCTCCAGTATCCCATCACCCCCTGTGAGCTTCCAAGCTGTCACGGCAGCCTGGGCTGCGTCCCTCGTTGCCAGGGCGCTGCAGGACCAGATCCGGCCTTCGGGGCTGCCGACGCCCCTCACTCAAGCTGCCGCGGACCCTTCCCTTCCTGCACAAATGTTATCTAAATGCTAAGCACTTTGGCACTCGCCGGCAAGATCTCTCTGCGCAAACCGTGGGCTCTGAGAGAGCAGTGTGCAGATTTCCGAGCGTGAAGCGCCCGCTCGGTGTACTGTCTAGCGAACAGGAACATGAGCCTATTTTGCCGTGTTTGAATTAGGGAGCCGTGAGGCACTCTTAGGGCCTGGCAAAGCTTCCGATACGGAGAGATTTAACACAGCCAGAGACACAGAGTACACATCATAAACAGATGGCACTCATATCAGCCCTCAGCAGAATGTTGGTTCAGGGCTTGCGGTTGAAGGCAGATCATGCGTCAAGTGATGCTCCAGCCAGTCTTACACAACCCACTTTATCCTCGGGATCTTTTTTTGCGTGTCGCTGAAATAAAAAAGTTTGTAAACGGCTCTTTGAGCGAGATTAGGACAGAGTAATTTTTGTGTCGGCAGGTGTTTGTACCGTTCACACTACGTGACTGGTTGTGCTATAATTGTGAGTGTTTCAGTTGTTGTGGTTTTCACACTACGTGACTGATTTGCAACAGGGGGTCACGAATTACACTACTTCCACTCTGGAGAATCGCAGACTTGTCTGGCTGCTGTCCAAAAACACGCTTTTTTTGCCACGAGAAAACACACAAAAACTAAACTCTCGTTAGAACTAAACGTATGTGAGAACTACCAGTAACACATAGACCATACGTTATTTCCTAAACGGACGTCAACAAACAAGCAATACAAGTTGTCACTGCGCTGATCTGCAGTGACGAATGAAAGAAGAAAAAGGAAGGAATATGGATGAGAAGATAGATAAAGGCACGGGGCCAGCAGGGACTGTCTGTTCTGCAGAGAGAGCTGGAGGTAAATATTTTATCAATGAAAACGTACGTGTCGCCCACAGCCGCAGAGAGATTGCATGATTGGTGACGTGGCTCTCTCTCTATACGATTCCATTGGCTGTAGCTAGACACTGCTGTTGATTCACAGTCGCCGAGTGGCCTAGATATTAAACATGCTAGATGTATGCCGTGCGTCTGTGGTTAGTTGGCGAGCACTCGGCGAGCGCCTTTCAGCAGTTCACACTACGCGACTAAGCGAGCGCTGAGGGATCAACGATTTGCCTCAGAGAAAAACCAGGCTTGAATCGTGTAGTGTGAAAATGGTCCAGGAGTTTTGTCAAATTTTTGTCTCAGTATCTCAAAACAAATATTTTATTTTTTTTTCTAAATGTGTCTTTGTAATAATGATATTTGGTTTTGTTGAAGTAATAGCTTGCAGACTGAGACATTTGGAAAGAAATCAGATTACGTACATCTCTATACTCTTAGATATGTAAAATCCAGCTCTCTGTATGGAAAGTAATGTTCAGATCTCTGGGCCTTACTCTAATGTAAAAAATCATATGCAGCTTACATGACCATTTGAAGAATCAGATAACTGCAGAAATCGGATAAATAGCTGAAGATAAATGCACTCAATGTTTTGAGAACACGAGTCATTATTTTGAGATACTAAAGAAAATGAATTTGATGCATTAAATTAATATTTTAAGATATGAATACTTATTATGAGTAATAACTTACAACTACTGTGTCAATGTTTCAAGAAAGCATGTCAAAAAGTTATTATTTTGAGGAAATAAGTTTTATCATACAGCTGCCAGAAACTGAAGCGAGGAAAAACCTTACTTCTCCTCTATCCAACAGGAAAGGGCTTCCATAGAGGCGGCTGTGTGGTGTTTGTGCTGGTGGAAAAAAGTGCTGTCCGGTTGCCTCTGATCAGGTTTCTCTCACCGATGTGCCCCTTGCATAATCCTGATCATGTACCACAAAACCAGTTCTTCACACATCAGCAATATTTGGGGGCATAAAAATCGAAAGCTTGTATTTTTTTGTGTGCTGAAACAAAAGGACATTGCTGAGCTGTTCCAAAGTGATCGCCACAGAAAGCCCAGAGTACCGAAGCAGCATTTTCATGTCAAAGTCAAGGTGTGCGCATGCGTACAGACACACCAAACACACACACACACAGGCACACATTCAAAAGAAGCTAGCCCTTATTTTGCTTACTTATCTAATATTTCGAGCTTGCAAATCTCATTGCATATTCTCTTACGTCTTTCTCTTTCTGTCTTTGCCTCTTGCTTGGCAGGAGGGGGAAATCCTTGGGATACTACTGTAGCAGGAGTGTGTTTAAGTTTTGGATCAGGCCTGGGTTCGATTTCACCCCGAGTTCTGCTTTCAGGCTGAGTAATGGCCCGTCTCCCTGTACTAAGGCTGCTGAGATGACTTTCTATATTTCTCCTGCACAACAAGCCCGGCTGTGATAGCGGGGGTACTTTTCATCTGACTGCCAGAGAGACTTTAGGTTTTAGAGAGCATGAATTGCCTCCTCTGTAAGCGCTTTTCCAGACGGCGAAAGGTAGAGGCTGATGCTCCAAAACACACAGCGCGGTCGTTGTTGTACACTGATATGAATGAACATTTTCCTGTTGGGAGCAGTTGAGAGGGAGGGCGGATATGACTATTACATCCGCCCTAGGAAGTCATCAGCTGAACAGGAAGCGGAGACACGCATGTTTTCAGTCGTGGTGGGGGATTGCTTCATCACTCCTTCCAATTGCCCTTCATGAGCTACGAAGAAACGCCATAAAACGCTTTTCCCCTGATTGCAGCCTATCGGATCCATGGCCGTGTTCACAAGCACACAGACAAATTGCCAGCTACTTGAATTTCACTTTCCCTCCTCAGACACTTGTGCACAGCTGTCACCAGTGTTAGCACTCGGGGCTACACGAGTCTCTTTTTATTTGGTTGTGTGGAGGTATATAAATAATGAAATGGAGCTGGTAATTGGCGGTTCACGGTAATTAGGCCTTGGCTGTCAGCTAAGCCAATGCCTTTCTCTCGTCAGAGGAGTCTGAACCAAGGACAGTAATTACTATTATCTGTGGGGGTTGTTGACACAACAATAATCCTGTCCTTAGCGAGCCTATCATGGTGCTACGTGGCCGCCCCCTTTTAGTGTCGTTTTTTTTTTTTCTCTCTCAACAAGGATTTATCTTAGCCCTAATGCTAATTTCCCTACTGTGTCCCGACAACCTCCGCCGCACCGGAGAGAGCCTGACCCGTGTTTTGAAATTTTCTGCTCGGTGACTCCCAACAGCTCGTCCATATTTTCATTAGAGGAACAGTTTGACTCTTCCCTGCTAGCGGCATGAAGCTCGACCATAAACAGCATTATCAGGCATCTCAGCAGGCTTTCTAATGCACCTGTAATCCTGTCATTTCATTCATGGGTACCTCCGGGGTTATTCTTGGATGGCGGTGGAGTATCTGCCTGCCTGTCTGCTTCTGTCTATGCGAGATTGGATTCCCTCGACCTAATGCCCCCCCCACCAAACCCACCCCCAGGGCCAAGCTTTGGCTTGTGTTCACACGAGCTATGTGAGGACCTGCTGTCGACTTAGGAGTTGATGCGTCTGTTGATGAAGATTATGCTAAGGTTCTACTCTGTTTACGTTCAGCCGAGTGTAAAATTGGGTTACTAATGGAGTCATATTGGTGAAAGCATGGCGCCCATGCTGAATCGCTGTTCACGTGTAGTCAGTCATGGCACCATTGGTAGTGAACTCAGCTCTTGTTGATGTTTACCTGACCCTGGAGCCTCCATTTAAATCTCCTTACCATTCACACAGTTGTGAGATGTGTGCCTCCGATGGACCTTGGACCGGTGTTGATGGAGAAAGTTTTTTTTTTTTTTAGCCTCTAGACACTAGCCATCTTTTCTTGACTGTGGAGAAACTGTATCTAGCCATGGCCAGGAAAATGGATCTAGCCTTGCATCTTGAAGCGTTTCTTTATTACCATCGCCCAGGTAGTCATCCGGAGCGCCCCGCCTCCGAGGCTGAAATGTATTTTAATAACTTTCTCTATCTGTACGCTCATCTGCTGCGAGACCTCTATCTTTGGCCCAGTGGAAATGGAGTGCTGGAGTGCAGCCCTGTAATGAATACTACATGGTTCTGGGAGATAAATACAGGGATGATGCACCTCTTTCCTAGCTGGAGTAAGAGCAGATTGCGGGTGGGTATTTGCGTGCCCTCCATGGCAGAAGAGCCGTGCGCCTGCGAGTGTGCGTGTGTGTGTGTGTGTGCGCGCGCCCGCACGTGCGAGTGAGCTGAATGATGAGCGTGTAAATTGCATTGGATCTGAATTAAACATGCCGCACCTCTGCGCTTGCGGCGTGATGGACACTCAAACATATTGCAGGCAGAGAAAATGACTTTTTAAGTAGGGTATTTATGGGAAGATATTGTATTCATTTGATTATAATAAAACATCCATTGTGTAGGGAATGAATGGCAGGGGAAACTGGCGACAGTTCAAGGCAATAACCATCTCGGTGTCTGTGCCTCCAGCGCGGGAGAGGGCGGGCTTTCTAAGATTAGCTTTCTTTGTGCTGTGCAGATAGCCACAGCAATACGTTAAGGAGAAGTAATAAAGAAATAGATCTGTTTTTATAGGGGCTGCATGACAGGGTTACGTCGGGAGGTAGCATAAAGAGCTGGGACAGGGTGTAAAGTGATATTATGGGCCATTAGACAGGGCAGATAGAGGAGCACTCTGTGGTAACCACCGCTGTTAGTAATGGAGCCCATCACTCTACTGCTGGTCTTCCATCCACGCTGCTCTCGGGATGAACCCTTCAGAAACATGTCCCGACCACAGGCCCATCCCTCAGTGCATCCCCCTCGCAGCGTTCCCTCTGGCTCTCCCACTCCTGTATGCGCTCTCTCTCTCTCTCTCCTTGCCCCCTATCTGAAATTGATACCGTTGTGAAATGGTGTCGCAGCTTGTTGGGGTCATTTGGAGCGCGGTGTTGATTGAGGTATTTGGCTTCCTCCGGTGTCACTGCTGTGAAGGTGAACTCTCACGTCTGTGTGTTTAAATGCTAGCTCTTTTTTGCAGCGAGTAGCTTCGTTCTCCCCAGCTCCTGTTGTGGACAGAGCCCTTGGGATATTATACCGCTCTGCCACGGAATTTTCTCTCCCGACTGCTGACACTGAATGAAAACGGGTGCATAACACAGAAGCTCCCGGTAACCCTCAATAAACCTCCCTGGAGACAGAGCACCCCCACTAGGGGGACGCTGTACTAAGGGTACACCGATCCAGCCTTTTCTGTCCTGATACCAATACCGATATTTGAACTAAATCTAAAACCTATACATCTGTACTGACCCCATACCAGTGCTCTATTAAAGCAGATGGTGATCTGATTTCTTTAAAATGACTGGTTCATACATTCAGAATGTTCAGATATTTCTCCAGTCGTCCAGTATTAAAGAGAAACAGGCCTATATCTTCAGCTAGGCTACTACACTGTCACTGAAGATAAAACACCCCTCAGGGCAAATAGCATAAAATCAGCATGTAGCTTAAAACTAGGGCTTAATAATTTGGGGAAAATATCTGATTGTGGTTTTTTATGACCGATATTGCGATTGTGATTTAAATGCATGATTTTCTATAAATTGATTTTTTTAGTTGTTGTTTTTTTTGGGGGGAAAAGGAGGACAGGAATATTTACTTTTTCTTGCATGAATTTAAACACTGAGTGCGTCAGACTACCAGTCAGTTGTCAGATATTTGGGGTGTTGCCTCTGATTGGCCTGACTAATCAACAGACAGTTCCTAAGTCATGTTAGGCTAAATTTAAAGCTTAACATTGTTGATAGAATATCTCTTAAAAATTGCAGCTCTTGAGATTTCAAATTGCGATTTGTAAATAAAACTTGTAGATATTTTTCTGGCACCATTTGATTTATTGTGCATTTTATGTGTGTGTGAGCCCTTCTGCTGTTTGCTGAGCATTGTTGGTAGTGAAGTGTGATTGTTCTTCCCTCTGGTTTAAAATGTGCTGTACTTCTCTTTATTAGATAAAAACATCTATATGTGATCATTGGGAATGCAGCAATAGGGGAATTGGGGGTTGATGCCTAAATCTGACATGTTTTATGTATATATCAGTTAAAACCCCAGGGAACCTTTTTATTTATTTTTTTTACTTTTTAATTTTTAGCTAAGCTTATTAAAATGTACAGATGTAGTTTTACATTCTCATTTACACCCTGTGATTTAGCCCTAAACTGAAAAGAGCTGTTTTCCCTTTTCTGGTGTGTGCATGAATACTTTGATGAGCTCTGCTGTGATTGGTTAAGCAAAGTAACATCTTTGAATTAAAGATGTCCAGGATTTTGCTGAAGATGTTGTCTTCCTGTTCGCCAGCTTATTTTGCAAAATTTCTTTTCTGCCTTAAGAGGTGCCACAGCTACATTCTAGTGCGTGTACAGTGTTTAAGGTAGAATGAAATATTCCATTCAGAATTCTTTACAAAGTGTATGAAAAGTAGACTACATTTCTACACAATCTATCGGCGCCTGCACAAGCTGTAGTGTTAAAGTAGAATGGAATACTTAATTAAGAAACTGGCGAACAGAAAGCCAACTTCAGCCTCGTCTAAAAAAAAAATGAACATCAGCCCCTGATGACAGATGTTTGGGAATAGCATGAAAAGTGCCGACATCCTCTTCTCAGATAGATCTGCATGTATAACGTGCCATTGCTGTTGCTTTGTTGTTGTTTCTGTTGCACAGGAATGTGAGATGGTATACGTACATTTTGGCAATGTCATTTCGGACTGTTGCGTAACAGTGTTGAGTTTCTTAATCGATTTGTTTCACTGCCCTCTTTTACAAACTATCTGACTATTTGAAGAAAGACAGCAGTGTTTGAGGTTCACGGTATGTCAGTACTATGAAATGAACTCATGTTCTAGGTATTGAACATACATTATTCAAGTATGACAATGTAAATACAGTTTTCCATTTTGTGGTCTCTTCAGTACTGATGTACAAATGTACACATTTAAAAATACAGAGATTTGGAGCTAGCAGTACAGAGAAATATAACATTAATTTGTATAGGACTAGAGTATATGCTGTAAACACTGGAGTGCAATAAAAATGTTATCTAATATCAGTCAGATCTGAGCATCTGTTTATATGGGATTGTCTGGCGTTACTGAAATGATTCCAGTGTCATTGTGCATCTTTAGCAGTCATGCTGATAACATACTCCCACCTGCAGTCTGTGTTATGGTGGTCATATAAAAAAAATAAAATTGCACTGTTACAATTTCATAACAACCAGGAGCAAGCGTGACTTGAGTGTAGATTGGTAGATTACTGGAATTCCCGCCTGTAGGCTGCAGGAATGTCCCTGGAGACCCGCCCCCTTCCACTATAACGGTAATAGTCAAAGCTAAAATAGGATCCATGTTGGGTTTAGGGGCTGACTTCGCTGTGCTGCCTCTCCTATTTTAGAGAGACGGGGAAGCAGACAATGGAATCCCAGGCATTCTAAACAGAAGCAGATGAGTCTTGTCTGCTTGTGTCCGACGCTTTGCCTGCATGCTTCATTCCCCTCAGTTTTGATGGCCTCTGCCCAGTGTGCTGCGGCTGCCCAGGCTTTGCAGCAGACGAACAGAACTGATAATAGAGCGAGATTAACCTCTTTGTGGCCAAGGAGAGCTACTATCCAGTGTGTTTTCATTTGTCAGTGGCTAAAAAGAATGTGCTAATCTGTTGTGGTGGACAAGAAGAAGTGTTAGCAATGTTACCCTGCAGATGTGGCTAAATCAGATCGAGTGCTTACGCTAAAGCATCTGCCAGCCTCTGTGTGGTCATTCTGTTTAACCTCTTTATGTGTTTTTGCAATAAGCTTCCTAAGAATGGAGTGGAGAATGGTATTCAGCCCCCTCTGTGTGTGTTTACAGCATGACAGACACTTCAGTGCTTAAAGGGGAATTCAGACACATTAAAAAAAAAAATAGATAATTCAACCCTCGAGATGTAAACAGATTTGTTGTGAGATGATTTGCTGTAGAGAAACTTTTTCAAATTTCTTCACAGGGGTCATGATTTCTACAACACAAATATAGCCATTTCATTTACTATCCAAACCCACCAGCGGACCTACAGGTGTCTTCTGAGTTTTTAAATGAAATGTTGAAGAAATAGGTTTTCTTTGGGGACAGTTCATCTCGCAACACACTGCATGTACCACTGTGTCATAAATGAATGAGAAAAAAAAATCACTAATAAAACAATTTGTCAGACATCAGGCGGCCGATATGTAACTCATGTAAAAGCTTTCTGTGAGGGAGCTTTCAGGAACTCTTCAGGCATCTGGTTCCCATCATCAGCATAGTGAAAAGATGTTGAGTTTCTCTAGAACAGAGCGATTCACACCAAACCACTCTGAATGACTTTCTTTACATTCAACTGTTTGATTATGTAGAATTTTTGGAAGAGTCTGTGGTGTCCCTCTTTAATCCTATAGAAGTAGCTGCTGCTTGTCAGTGTTGAGATTCTTCCTGAGGTTTGTTATACTGTTATACCTCAGATACCAACAGATAACCACAGATGATGCTGCATACATGCAGAGCAAACCAAGATAATGTTTTCCCCTTTAATAAGCCAGCAAAATGCAACACCTGCTGTCTGGCCTGTTGCATCAGAAGTAGTCTACTTTGTTTCTGAGGGCATGGACCCAAAGGAAGACCTGCTCTCTTGAGGTTAGCCGTAGCCTAACATGAATACAAGAGCACTTCTGATGCCTCTCGCTGCACCTAAGAAGCCACCCGATTCAGTCAGCTGCATCAGACGAGGCCGTGATCTTATGACCTTGTCCGTGCAGAAAGCCATGGGCCAGCTGGTCCTGACGTGTGAATGACTGTACGTTTCACAATTCCAGCAGTGTCCGACAGTCTGAGGCGTGAGCATATGGGACACGCATATGAAACAAATGACTTGAGAAATTCCACAGATCTCAAATTGGCTGCTTATCCGGAATTCCCATTCAGTCTGAAATGGTGCAGCAGATACGTTCAGGCACCTGTGTGGTTGTAAGCACCTGATTCTGTTTAAGGTGGAACTGAAAATTCTAAGAAGAAGAATAAGAAGCCATTTCAGCTTCGCACAACTTGAGGCAGAACAGTTAGCACCGTTTATGCAAGTGTCCGAAAGCAGTATTGACATATTACCTGTAATATTTGACACATTATATCTATAAATTGTTCAGTTTAGTTTTATTATTAGATTTGCTTCCATTATAAAAACAAATGGTTTTTAAGGGAAGGGACATTCAATACTAATAAGGTACTGTTACCCCATCCAATATTTTAATTACAGTCTCATTATTTTTGGCCATACTGGTCTGGAGTTCTCAGTGTTAATGCAGACCACACACCTGAAAGCTATTTTTATTTTGCCAGGTAACCTGAGCCAAAACTCAGTACTGTCCAATAGGAGAAGACATGAGGGTCATTCTTTTTGGACAAACCCCAAACGAGATAAAGAATCTTCCTTTTTGATATTCACTCCTGCTGTTCCCTCTATACTTCTGAGGCCCAGTCTAGTAGTAAACACAACAACTACATATTAATATGGAGCCAGAGTCCAGGCTGCCGCCAGACCCCACCCTCGCCCCCTTCGCGTCCTGTTCTCACAACCACAGCCGTGTAATTGCATTTTTTTCCCCAAGATAGAAAGTCGAAGTGAACGTGATGAAATGTGAAAATTCACCCTCTCCTCTCCTCTGGTGGCGGCCAGTCTTTCATGTCTGCATGTGGCGGGAGGAGATGAAATTAATTGGGTCACAGTTTAATAGTGATCTGTGCTCATGGGACGCCGCGCAGTCTGGGTTAGATTCTGCAGAGCAGCGTCGCTCACAGTGGCAGCCACCATGACACAAAGCCACTCTGTCTGGAAATTAGAAAATCATAAGCTGTCACACTGCAGCATCTCAGAGCTTCACACTACCTGCGTCACATAATGTTTAGGCCACGCATCTTCAGTAGGGCATGACGCCAACTCCACCGCAGGAAGTGTCTGAGACTTCTGATCACAGTGAACTTGAGGTTTCGACAGTGAAGGGTTTGTCTGTTTTGTGGACAGTTAACAGCTTTTTTCCTCACTTTCCCACATTCAGTCTGCAGATCCACCTTATTCCTTTACCCCCTCACTCTGTTTCACTCCTGCTCACTCTCTTGCGTCTTTTTGTCATATCTATCTCACTCTACTTCTCTATCTTACTCTTTCTGTATCCCATCTCTCTCTTCCCTTTTCTCTCCTCATGTCTCTCTATCCTTTCTTTCTCTTTCTGTATCCCATCTTTCTCTTCCCTTTTCTCTCCTCATGTCTCTCCCTCTCCATCCTATCGTTCTCTTTCTGTATCCCATCTCTCTTTCCTTTTCTCTCCTCATGTCTCTCTATCCTTTCTTTCTCTTTCTGTATCCCATCTCTCTCTTCCCTTTTCTCTCCTCATGTCTCTCTATCCTTTCTTTCTCTTTCTGTATCCCATCTCTCTCTTCCCTTTTCTCTCCTCATGTCTCTCTATCCTTTCTTTCTCTTTCTGTATCCCATCTCTCTCTTCCCTTTTCTCTCCTCATGTCTCTCCCTCTCCATCCTATCTTTCTCTTTCTGTATCTCATCTCTCTTTCCTTTTCTCTCCTCATGTCTCTCCCTCTCCATCCTATCGTTCTCTTTTTTCTCTCCTCATGTCTCTCCATCCTATCTTTCTCTTTCTGTATCCCATCTCTCTCTTCCCTTTTTCTCTCCTCATGTCTCTCCCTCTCCATCCTATCTTTCTCTTTCTGTATCCCATCTCTCTCTTCCCTTTTTCTCTCCTCATGTCTCTCCCTCTCCATCCTATCTTTCTCTTTCTGTATCCCATCTCTCTCTTCCCTTTTCTCTCCTCATGTCTCTCCCTCTCCATCCTATCTTTCTCTTTTTTCTCTCCTCATGTCTCTCCATCCTATCTTTCTCTTTCTGTATCCCATCTCTCTCTTCCCTTTTCTCTCCTCATGTCTCTCCATCCTATCTTTCTCTTTCTGTATTCATTTCTCTTTTTCTCTTCTCATGTCTCTGTTTCTCTATTAATCTATCTGTCTCTGTCCCTCCTATCTCTCCCTCTCCCTCGTCTTTTTCTCTTTATTTCTCGTCTGTCTCTATCTCTGTTTCTTTCTCCCATATTTCTCTTTTTGTCTCAGTCTCTTTAACATGCAATCCCCTTTTCTCTTCATCCCATTACTCATTTTTACCTCCCTGTCCCATCTCTCTCTGGTCTGCAGTCCCCTTCTCCATGTTTCTCACTTCTGTATTTCATCTCTCTCTCTCTCTCTCTCTCTCTCTCTCTCTCTCTCTCTCTCTCTCTCTCTCTCTCTCTCTCTTCTTCTCTCTCTCTCTCTCTCTCTCTCTCTCTCTCTCTCTTCTTTCTCTCTCTCTCTCTCTCTCTCTCTCTCTCTCTCTCTCTCTCTCTCTCTCTCTCTCTCTCTCTCTCTCTGTGCGGTATGTTTATGTCTCTAGAGGAGTTAATGACACAGAACATGGATTTGTGTCTAACGTTCTGACCGGAGCAGTGCTGCCTCATTGGTCAAGCTCCCCTTTCTCCTTCCACACACACACACACACACACACACACACACACACACACACACACACACACACACACACACACACACACACACGTAACCCTCTCTGTACCCTGGCTTCATGCCTTGTGCTCTCATCCATCTTCATACCATTGCCAGACGCTCTCACCTCCAGACGAGGCCATCCTCATCCTCACCTACCCCTGACAGTCACTGATGACTGAGCAGCACCTCTCCGTACACCTACACGTTCACGCTCACGCTTACACAAACGTTCCCGGTCCGATCCGTCTTCATCCAGCACATGCTTGCCAGAGTGTTAATTAGACTTGGAGTCAGGAGACACAGTCATGTTATCAACATCGTTCTCTTTCATCTCTCTCCTCTCTGTCTTTTTCTTTCTCTCTCTGTCTCTCCCTCTCTCTCTTCCTCACACATGCGCACAGCTCTTCTCTCAGGGTCTGTGGAGAATGTTTCGGTACGACGCTGTTTGCCGGGGTTGTGGAGGGTATCGGTGCCAGCTGTCACTGCAGTGGATCGCTGCCAACCACTGATATCTCTCCCTCTGCACTTATCCCCTCGTTTAGTCCTTCATTTCTGTTTATTTATCCATTTGCAGTGTTTGCAGAGGCTGCATCTGTCTGCTTGCTCACTTTTTGCACACTTTTCCTCACTTTTTGTTAGGGGGGCACCTCCCATAAACTGTTTTGGCCAGAATCGTTGTCTTTATAGCCAAATAAGCAAACTGCCAAATTGTTTTTGCCAAAGGTGTGTTTTTTCTTTGTTCTTCACCTGAAGCATTCACTTTGTGGCTAAATGATGACTTTGTACAATTTTAAGTTTTCATAGAAACTCTAGTTTTATTATACACTACTGTGCGAAAGTGGCACCTAAGCTCATTGTTTGAAACCTTTTATCTTAGCAATAAGTGTATTCTCACCAGTAAGACCACCAGATATATTTAGAACCGATGCAAATAAATGCAATACAGCATAAATATCTTATTATGAAAGAAGTAGATCATATCTTGTGTGCCAGTTTGAAGAAGAAAGTTTAGTTCTAGATTTCTCCTGGACGCCCCAGACATTGTATGAATTTATTAAATAGCCTCACCAGCAATACCGATTTAGCTTAATGAAGTACTGAGCAGTCAAAGCATGTAGTAGATGATAATAGTATATAATACTGGGTTGCCACAAGAAAAAAATTGGAAAGGGTTAAATAAACCACTACTTACTGTATTAATACTACTTAAATATATAAAAAAATCTAAATTTAAATAGTTTTTTTAATATAATAATGCCTAGTGCACAGTACTGCATAATATATATACTTGTTGAGCATTCACTTTTGTTTTGTTGTTTGACAAAGAACAATGACCATCATCAATACAGTATAATGGATTCACCCTCAAACTTCTCTCTGCACCACCACCCATCATCCACCAGCCCAGTAGGTGGGTGAAAAGCCTATAATATATAATCATATGAAGTACAACCTTCAGCAAAAGAGCAGAATAAAAAATGTACACACAAAAAGATAACAAATAACATCTAAGTATGTCTTTTGGCAACATTAGCTGACAAGTCTTTGCCCAATGCCGTTGATTTAGGAAGGTTAATTTCATTAGAATTAATTTTCAGTAAGCAACATATGGTTATTTAGTCATGAATTTACTGTAGTTCTCAACCCAGTTGCATAGAGTATTAATACAACCTCAGGTAGCTTGTTTCATAAACTACTGCTAATACTTCATTAGTCTCAGCCAAAGATGCTTTGCCCATACATAAAAGGGGAGAGTCTGATATCTTGAGTGTTTTAATCAGGCCACACTGTCAGAGTTCTGCCAGTTGCACTCTGATTGGCACTTCCTCGTATGTGTATGTCCGTGTATTATTTTGTTCTGGTCTGATGTAATTCTGAGCTTTGTTATTTAAACTAAGTTCAGCCTAGCTCCAGCCTTCATATTCTTCTGTGGACTGTGGACCATGGACTGTTAATGTTGTGGCAGTTAAAACTGCCTTTTTCTATACGTTATGCCACAAAGCAGCCTTGTGATTGGTCACTTTGCATGTCAGTCGAACTTCCTACAGTAGTAGGCGGTTCTTGGCCACATTAATTGATGAAAGGTACCAGACTGTCCCTAGAGAGTCTGGCAGTGCGAGACTAATATACACACAGATGCCTGGTCCCAACTGTCAGTACTTCCTTCCACAACCCATAGAAAGGAATCCTTTTTAATATCCCTGTGCATTAATACAGAATTTGATACATGTTTTATACAACAAATGTTTTACAGTAGCCTTAAATGTGACTCAAAATTAAAAAAATGTCAGTTTAATGACTGATATTCGGATGTTTGTAGGTTTTCAGTCAAAAGAAGTTCTTTAATAGCAACAGCATGAGCCTTGTGCATGTGTTTAGTTGGATCACATTGTTTATGAAATACGATTGCAAACCAATTCAACCAAGAATAAAATTGAATGCTTGCGTTACTGTTGGTATCAAATGTAGTCTAGTATCGATTGTGCACTCCTGCTGTTTTGCTGTCTTTCTGACTCACTCTCTGGTTCTGTTGTTTGAGTGTGGTGTGAGGGTACGGTAAAGCTCTGTGTTGTTTTGGTTCAGCTTGGAGTTCAGAGCTGTTCTCCAGGGAACAGCAGCAAGGCCAAAAGGAGTGGTGAGGAGAGTACCCTACGCTGCAGTCCACACCATGAGTGTTCAGCGAGGGCTGAACATGAGCAGAGGCAAATATGCACACATGTATTTAGTCAAGTGAACTTCATTAGATAATCCCTTGAAGGGCGAGTGCTCAGTCAACATAACTGCAGACATCAGGTTAAGAACTTGCCCTGAAGACATTACAAGCTGTTGCAGTTTTCTTAGCAAATCTGTAAAATTAGACAAATAAAATGCTGTGTGTACATCAGGTCATTTGATCTGTGCAAAGCAGCTGACATAATTCTGTTACTTGACTCTGCTTGGCAGTTAAAAAAACTTATTTTTGTTTGTAGCTCATGGCAACATCACTTTGAGGGTTTTTTTTTTTGGTAAGATTTTAGATTTTTTTTTTAGTTTGAAGGAAACTGAGGATGATAACTGCCAAGACACGTACTTCAGCTGTGTACACTGTAGTTGCTGCCAAAGGCAAGCATGTTCCTGTTGAAATGTTCAGTCTCTGATATACCCTCCTCTCGGCCCTGTGAGTTACGTAGGTGATGTGCAATGTGCACTCTTGAGTTGTGAGGGAAAGTCAATGAAGGTGTGTTGAAACCAGTAATGAACAGCCTTACAAAAACACATGCTCTCCTGCTTTTCGCTCCACCACTCCTCTCCATGCCTTATTGCCCAGCCTTCCTAATATCCAGACATATGACGAAGAGCTTCATTGAAAACGCAAGGTCAATCACATCCAATGTCAAAGTACTGAATTGCTGTCATCTTCCAAAAAGTGTTACAAATCTTTCTCAAGTACTCCATTAACGTCTTATCTATGACTGTCGCCTCAACAGTAATGTCATAATGGTACCCTCCAGATTTGCTGACCCCGGTTGTAACTAGGGTTGTTATAATACTGTGAATGTTCACCCTTTACCACCACAGTTCACTTGTTTATGTACCGTTAAATAGTGTTTACTGTATGCTTTTAATATAAACTGCAGTTATAGTCTCACTCTCAAAACTTCTAAATATTGCTTCCTGGAGGGCACAACTGACACAACCCATCAGCTAATTCTATAAAGCTGTATAAACTGTACAGGGAGGTAAAAGTGTAAACAGCACTGGACCAAACCGCATGATTTTGTTCTCTAAACAAATTCTTGGGGAAGTATTTTGCCACTGTTTTTGTCATGGTTATCATTGCCATGGTAATCTATCATTATGACACCCCTAGCTCTGTGCCCAGCTTGTTCCTCTGTCTCTGGCTGGTGTGTATGTGCATCTGTTTTGTCATGGGCAAACAGGGGTATGGGGAGGGGCGCTCAGTTTTCCACTCAGGTGGAGAAATGAAGCTCCGTTCTGGTGCTTGGCTCCGTTTTCATTCTAAAGCCAGGATTTCAGTTTTGTTCAGTAATGCAGAATGGGCTATATTCCACTTTGCAGCTGGAAATGGCTTCAGCAGATCATGGAGTGTGACTTTCTCGTAAAGCTTTCTCCTCCACTGCGCGCTCAGAGCTGGTCAAGCTGGCAGAGAGTGGCTCAGCTCTGGGTCAGAGGGAAAACTGTTCACACGACACGTCTGACCACATTAACTACACAGTCTGTGGACCTGCTGTGTGTGTGTGTTAGAGGTTTGTCTCCAGAGGTGGAATTGATTTCATTGTCTGTGAATGAATGGATTTTACCTTCATATTTAATTTTTTTGATCTGTTCTCTGTGTGTGCCAGGTTTATGCCACATTGTGGGCACCAAAATCTGGTCATATGCTCACGTTGTGGGGATCTTTTGTCTTTGAAGGGACCCCAAGATGGTTCCCACAATGTAAATCTTAAAATTTTAAGGCCAGGTTGACATTAAGGTTAGGATAGAGATTAGGCTTAGCCTACTAGTAGTTCTGATTTAGGTTTGGGTAGGAAATGGCTGGTACTTTATGTAATTGCCTCACAATTCACAAAAACAAATGTGTGTGTGTAAGTGAGTGTACTCTCTGTGACCTCCTGTCCTCATGGAGACCCTCTATAGCTCGGCTGAGAGAGCAGGAGCTGGGCCAAGTTTAGGTGTATGCTTATTGCTTATTATACACTGCTTGTGCCAGAAGAACAGTTTGCCTCGTGTTCTTCCACCTTTTATTAGATGATCAGTCCTGGCAGTAGATTAACCCTGTGTCTGTGCTTCCATAGGTTGCGAGTGAACATACTTATTAGGGTTGTCGAGATTCATCAATATCAAAAATGAGTAATTAAAGTTTATCTTTTTAATCTCAACTCAGTCAGAATGGATTAGTTGACAGTGAGGGTAATGCTTGTTTTAAATATGTTAAACATAATTGAATGTACAATCTGATACACTCCTTGAGTATTGATTAATGTTTAATCAATGTAATGTGTGTTTATATATATATATATATATATATATATATATATATATATATATATATATATATATATATATATATATATATATATATATTTTTTTTTTTTTTTTTTTTTAGCTATGTGACAAATTAGGCTTAGTCTGAATGGATGTATTACACATTTCACATGGACTTGCAGTTATTACCAGTGTCCAAAGAGAGAGCGCCGGCTGCAATGTTCTAGCTCCTCTGCAACTGCAGTCTCCCGCCATATAGTTCCTCTGGTGCTGCTGATATTGCTGAGACCGGTGGCGTGTTGTGCTAGTAAGTGATATTTTAGGAGCAACCAATTTGTGGCGCTATAGTAGCTGAAAATAGGTTTTTATTAACACAATCATTATTAGAACTTGCATTAAGGTGTTATTAACTTTGATACAGTGGATCTTTAAAAACATCCATATAACAACTTATATAGTGTATTGTTCTCTTTAAAATCTTTTATAGTGTACAATTCTCTTTAAAAAGCTTTGTGTGGTTTGTTAATGTTTATCATTGTCTGTTTTTATCATTTGGCTGATTATATGATTCATTGTCAAAATAATCAGTAGATTGCTTGATTAGTAATATAGTCAGTAGAGGCAGCTCTAATGCTCTAATGGATTTTGTGACTGTGCCTGCTGCGTATGTGTATAATGTAATATGAGGAGATCTTCCCGTCTGCTAGCAGATAGATTGTAATAGTTCGGCTGAGTTGATGTGTGTTCCGCCTGATGTGTACTGACCGGTAAGCTGTTATGGCACTCGTGATGGGGCTGCTGTATTCTATGCCAGGGATTTGTCTTACACACACACATACACATACTTTTGGAGACGATGTGTGTATTGCCATCATCTGTGTGAAGCTGTTGCAGGGGGTTGTGGGTGTGGGGGGGCATGAACCATCTGTCTGCTTTTCAGCATTCATGTTCTTGTGCATAAATACATTTCATATGCTGTATGTAGAGCTGTAGACCAATTTTGCCTTGTTCTGGTTGCATAATCAAGAATGCAATGAGAAAAAGAATATGGCTTGGATGGGAAAAGCTGGTCCTACATCTGGTGGAGTAACAGTGTGGTGACTCTGGTGGAAAGAGCAATAATCTAAGGCCAGCTGTATTTACCACAACAGGGAGGGATCAGCCAGTTTCTATAACTCTATCTACTTCTACCGTCATTATTTTCTGGGTCCCACTGTACTTGCGCTATTACTAAACTTCAAACATCTCACAGGTTTGCATGTACACTATGAAGGATGTTCCAGGGGTGGACTTTGCCAATTAAATAGCATTTCACATTTTTAGCCACTAACAATACAGAGACCCTTGTTTCTTGTCTCTTTCACTTTCATCTTTCTGTTCAGACATGAAACAAAACAGAAAAATCTGTTTTTTGTTGCAGTTTCTTTACTGTAACCACTGCAATAGCTAAAGTGGTAGTATAGTGACTGTGGTGAGACCCCTGCTCAGATGCTCCACCTCGTGTTTCGATGCTGTTGGCCAAGGAGTGTAAATAAGGTTTTAATTTTAAAAATGTGTTAAATAAGCTGCTGTCACACATAGACACTGTCACTGCAATAGCTAATTAGCACCCAATTAAATAAGCCAGATCGTATGATGTTGTTGGAATAAACTTCCTCTAAAAAGTTTTTTAATATAAATTTCCTTTTCAATAACAACACCTGAGTGTTTTTGGTACACATGGTACACATTTTTTGTCTGTATTCTTAATTCATAAGCTTTATGGCATTAGTGGCCAGAGCGAATACTTATGACAACCTGACAACTACACTGCCAAGTGCGGGTGGGTGATGATGCTAAAATGTAAAATCAAAATACTTGAATGTGTCACGATATTTAGTCTAGATGACTCATTAAACACATGTGAACAGACAAAAAAGTAGTGCCATGATATATGACATAAAGTGAAAACTGGGAGTGCAGTGGTTCTTTTCATTTAGTCTTTAAAGGAAAAATATATGAACAGAATAAGAAAATGCCATTGTGGACTTTGGCTCTGGAGTCCATGTATGTACTTTACCTTTGTTGCTGTTGTTGTTCAGAGGCACTCTTTAATTGGCCTTCTTACTGAAACGTATAGTTGTTCCCTGTTCTAGGCGTACTGTTCCCCCTCGTAATGTATTCAGAAAAGGGTATCATGGTGTAATTTATCCCAATAATGAGAGAACATATCAAGTTGCCAACCCTTTTTACTCAGGTGGCATGTATATTACACTTAAGTATCCATTATGTGCAGAAGAACGACAGTGAGATATATTAAAAACTGTACAGAAGTGTGTGTTTATGGGGACGTGAATATGCCTAGAGCCGAATACAGATTCTTCTCTCTCACACGACTCCAAAAAAAATCCCCACTTTTTATACTTTCTCTGTCATGTCACTCTTCTGTTCTGCTGTGACCTGAGAAACCGAGTTTACATTGTGCGGGTCATATTGGAACATTCTTGAGCGCTGATCCAAGACCTTGGGTATTTCGGCCCTGAGTGGGCTCGGCTATTTCGGTCGAGGCACAGATGAAATAAAAACACAACAGAGCACAACAGCTTTTATTTCGGCCGTGACCCAGCGTTTAATTCCAAGACCCACATCTTGGCACTGCCTTTTTCCCAGACCAGCGAGAAGAATTCAAACTCGGAACACAAACATCAACACATCCGCAGACAAAACAAGTGGAGCTTGAACCCATAACAACTCCTTTTTTTCTTTTTTTCCAGCCATTAAAACCCTTTTGGCAGAAGAGGCTCTGAAACCACTGTTCAGAGATCAGCTCATGTTGTTCTAACAGTGCTTGAATGCTGGCTTGAGGTAGGAGAAACAGATCCTAGAGCTGCGCTCAAGGTCATTTAGTGAGGGACAAGTTCACAGGCCTGTTAATTTAGGTACTTTATTCGTTTTTGAAGAAATGTCAGACTTTTTGAGGTCACGCACCCGTGCGTCTGCAGGATCTTGCTTCCCTCTTATGAAGCGACAGCAGCTTGCCGCTCTCTGTGCTGTTTCTGGCAGCTGTCACTCGTGTGATATTGCCTACAAATACAGCAGAGTTCCTTTTAAAACTGTCAGCAGCTACTCCGACACATCTTCACCGTGCAGATACTTTTATACGAGACTTCCTCCCCTCTTCACCAGCCACAGATCTCCGTCTCATTCTCTGTCACTCTCTCGTTTTCACTCTCGCTCCCTCGCTCGTGTCATCTCTCTCTCTCTCTCTCTCTCTCTCTAACCCCTTCACTCCCCCCCCCTCTCGCTGTGTGAGATGAAATTGGTTTCTCATCCATTAGAGATTTTGAAGCACTGGTCGGCCTAAGTCTGGACCAAGCAGTGGCAGAGAAGCCCAAATTTTCTCATGCACACTGTGTAGATTTCTATATGCAGGAGATAGTGGAGTAGAGGAAGTGAGTTAAAAAAAAAAAAAGAAAAAAAAGGGAAAAGAAGAAAAATGAAAAAAAGAAAATTGCTTTCTTTTTTCGTATTTAATTTTCTGGACTTTTTTTTTCTTTTTTTTTGCGCTCCAACACTCAAATTAATTCCGGCAACTTGTCATTTTACATTAGAGCATGAAGTGGACTGGTGGAGGGCTGAGGAAAGCAATCTCGTCTTGTTGCCATGGGAGCGCTTTCTTATTGTGCATTTGGGTAAGGGAGCCGCTGCCAGAACTTCTTCCCACCTGTTTCCGGCCTGCTTTCAGGAGGTAAGCAACGCTCCCAGCATGGGTAGAGGCTTTCACGTGGAGGCCTTTTGCACACATATGATTTACCAGCCTGATTAAAATATGCGTGTTTTGATTGGAGTGGAAATAGGAATTTGGATATGGTCTCCACGGCTTTGATCCTGCCCCGCTTAGAGCGTGTGCGCTGTCGTGCGTTGTCCTCTCTCATCGTTTTTTGATCATAACTTTTCATTCGCCCTCGTATGGGATGCACTCATCCCTAAGTAGACTGCTTTCCTGTCAGGCTTATTTCAGCAAACTAATCGACCTCCCTTCTGCCTGTCCTACTTTAAAACTTCTATGCGCCAGCACGAGGGAGATATTGGCCTGCACCCCAGCAATAATCTCACAGTTATATATTTATTTAGTTTGTTTTTATCTCACTGTCTGCCTTATGGTTTATTAGCAACATCCCTGCCCCCGCACGCTCCGGAGCCCCCACCAAAAAACTAATACTCTCCAGCATTCTCTGATTGCCCCTTCTTCTCTAAACCTCTGATCACCATCTGTCTGCGCATCGCGCAACTGTTCTGTTCGGATTCCTCCCGTCCCTGCTGTGGATTACTCTAGAGGCCAGCGCCGAGCTGCTGCCCGCTCACTGCGAATGCACACACACGAGCGTGCACCCGCCAGCACCCATCGCCCCTCTTAATCAAGTCATGCGAACACACCTGTGCAAACAGATGTCCACGGGGACGGCTCTTATTCATCGCTCAGTCGCGGCGCTCGCCCGCCCACCTGGGCCCAGCGGGGGTCACAGGAAGCACTCCCGGGGCGAGCCAGGCCTCAGACGGGAAATGAGGCGGCTATGGGGATACTCCATCCTCTCACTCGCATGATTTGTGCTTAATGCTCTATTAGCTCGCACATGCTGCGAAGGGGTTCTGTTATAGGGATAAAGATTTAGCCCATATGTTTCAGGGCAAGAGTGCTGGGCTCGGATCAGCTCAGTATAATTGCATTCATTACGATCCTAAAGGCAAGACATGATCCTAAATGAGGATGAGATTGATTTGTATGACGCCAGACTCTCATTAAAACCTTTAGTCACAGCGGTGGACTGTCAGCGTTCTCCTCCAAGCGTGTTTAGCTGCCCTACAGCGCTGCGTTCACATGGAGGAGGAAGCATGTGCTTGCCATCATGCTCGCAGACTGACCAGTGCTGGAAAGGCCTGATGTCTCTGCAACTGTCTGTCGCTGTTTGCTGTCTGTGGCTGACCGTTTCTTGTAGGTTGGGCTCTTGTTGGCAATCTCGGAGAACATTCAGCTAATTCAGCATACTGAGCTGTCCGACTGGCTCCATGCATATGAGATCAGGAATGCGGGCAAAACAAGCATGTGACACTCAAAACAGCCCTTTCCTCAACTTTTTTTTTTTTGCTCAGCACTTTCTGAACTTTTTTTGTTCATCTATTTGTTTTTTCCTAATGCGAGCAGAACATTTGAAGACAGTGTTAAATAAATTTAGAGAGTCTAAACTCGTTATGCAGTACTGTGTGAAAGCCGACTGTTTGCAATAGGTGTATTTTCACCAGTAATAACACCAGATATATTTAGAACAGATGCAAATAAGCTTACATACAATACAAAGTAGCATAAATATCTTATTATGAAAGACGGTTAAAGAACAAAGTGTAGTTCCAGATTTCTCCTGGATGCCTCAGACATTAATTTAGTATTAATTCAGTCAGTTCCTTCGCCAGCAGCAGTGGTAGTAGTAGTTACAGGTATTAGATGATAACTGTAAATAATACTGGGTTGCTACATGAAGACACTTGGAAAGTGTAAAATAAACACACTGACCATACTGACATGTTAAATCATTACATACTGTATATTATGTAAATATTTATATGTTCTGAATATAAAATAGTGTTTTGTTAAGTATAATGTCCTCAAGTGCCTAAAACATCTGCACAGTACTGTTTGTGTCTAAAAATAGTTTCTGAAACAATGTAAAACAAACAAAAACAAACAAAACAAAAAGTGAACTACGTAGTATTATGAAATTATCATCTTTATTCATTTTTTTTGTGTTCAGGATTTTTTGGGTTGGCCCGAAATCATGATGCAGTGATGCAATGGAACCATACTTAGCATGTCCTCTACTCTGCTCTACTATAACTGTAACATTAACATGAACAAGTCTGACTTTGTAAAACAGCTCAGTCTGCTTATTTAAGTGCCCTAAAAAAGTCCTACTAGCCTTGTCTGGCTAGTTAGCAAACAAATGACACTGTGCAGTTCTGTACACCCTAAGCTCTATTATATCACACTAATGTTACATGACAATAGCCAGTCAATCCAAAGTCTTTAGGAGAAACACACAAGTAGACGCTAAGCGTCTGGCAGCTCAGCTAACGTTGCTAGCCCAGTCACAGCTTAACCTACTTCACTGCAGACCTCATTTTAAAAGGAAAAAAGACATTTTGAGAGGTTTGCTTCCTACTTATCAGCGTCTTATTCCAGTTTTTTTTCCACCATATGTAATGCATTGTAGAGCCCATGAGACATTGGGGAAGACTTTTACCCAGAACTCTACCAGGTCAGGCTATTTTATTAAAGAAAAAGTCCAAATATGCTTCATATAGTAAGAAGTACATGTATAAGTTTCACTCATGCATTGAATGAGCCATTGTTTTAGTCTGTGGGTTTATGTATGTGTAGTGTGATGCATTGTTGAAATGTAACCTTTTACAGAAGACGTGAGGTGACTGAGGGTGACGGAAGCCGATAATCGGTCAGGCTTGGTTGCCAATAGTTCTTCCACGTTGGTTTGATGTGTCAGGACCCATACATAGAGTCGATTGGGACAGCAGATGAGAATTAGAGAGATAACTACTATTAAACAAGACACAGTTGTACTTGTACAGTCAAAAACATTCTTTGATACATCTCTGAAAAATAAGAGGTACTTCATCTTTCAAAATTAATCATGTGGTGAGAGCGAGGCAAAGATGTCTGTAATTGTTAGTATGATGGACCTGACTATAATTTCTGAGTGACGCTGGTACTTTCCTTTAGTAGTCCACAGGTGTCAGGCATTGTCTCAGTGAGACACAGGGAGAGAGAGAGAGAGAGAAAGGGAGAGAGAGAGGGAGGGGCGGAGAAGAGGAGAGACAGGCAGAGGTATTCATTTAACATCTCTAGAAACATTGAATTGATGTTAATGATGTGCTCGCTGCCATGTGCATTTGTGTGATTGGAACGAGAGCTGTCACTACAGAGTGCTGGCTTCTATCAAAGCTAGTTTTAATGACTGCCTCTACAACTGTGAATGCTTTGTTGCTGGGATGAAACGGCTCGTGTTCAGCCGTGGTGGAAAGCAAAATGGAATCAACAAATGATTGTTAGAGTGTTTCATTAAGAAAAGCTCAAGCTTTTTGAGCGATTGTGAAATTTTTATGTGATTATGTGGGGTTTATGTAACAGTTTGATTGCAGTAGGACCCTTACAGAGAGAACAGCCACATGACATTAGAACCTGAAGACAAACGCACACAATGTGTTTTTTGTACAGTGTCTGTATGTGATATCACCTGTGAACGCCATGTATCACTTAGGTGCGATATTGAACCTTAAGAACATTCTACAGCAGCCTTTTGTCCTGACCACATGTGCAGAAGTCAGAGACCGACAGTTATTTCTTTAATTCCCAGTCAAAATGGCCTTCAAGTACAAGTTACTCATTTTTCGGGAGATATTTCTGAAGAGATTAGATATAAATAACCTACTTGTGTAAGAAAGGAGAAAGGCCAATTAAAATAACTGAAGTTTTCAAGACTGGGGTTCAGAAAGAGAAAATGAGGCTCTCGGAAACGGAGCAAGACCTTGTACTCCAGCAGTACACTCACCATCAGATTCTAATAGTACTTAAAGCTTTCATCTATGAAATGGAGGAAAAAAATTATTTACTGTAGATTCAGGTCTGAAAACATCCACAGGTGTTTCTGTCTATCCTGTCCAAATGACTCAGCTCTAAAAAGACTTCTGAAAAAATGTGTAGCTGTCAAGAACATTGTACTGAGTCCAGTTCTCAGCATCGCTGAATGTATTTAGGATTATTTGGATTGTGAGAGGAAAAATTGTAACCAGTGTCTAAGACTGGAGGAGTGGTAAGCTATCGCTGCTGATTCCTTTAAAAAAATGAAAGCAAGTCTCCTAAGAAGAGAGTGAACACACTAAATACTTAACAGCTTTATATTATGCTTAATGTTGGAGGCTTTTGTGTAATGTTGTGTTTATGCAAACAGAAAAAATAATTACTAGTCGGTTTGGCATGTATGTATGTACCAAAGGTCATCATTGGTTTCAGTAACAAAAACAAAACAAAAGTGTTTGCCATTTTAGCTGTAGACAATGAAATGTGTAGCTTTGCAAGAGCTTTGTATAATAATAATAATAATAATAATAATGATAATAATAATAATAATAATAATAATAATAATATAGACAATTTTGTTGCTTTTAACATTTGTAGGTTCACCATCCTGGTTTTTCTGTAACGTCGGAACACAGACCCGCTCACTCCTCTCTCCGAGCATGATACATTGTGTTTGCTCCAGAGCCACGCCCTGAGAGCAGAGCCAGACTCTGGCAGCGTGTCCATATGAGCTCACGGATGCGTGTGCATGACTCTGGCATCATGATGTTGGCACACTCGCGCCACACCCAAGTGGCGTGCTACACACACGCACGCACGTTTCCTCATTTGCAATTGATCTGGCTCTTATCTCGTCGGTAATCTGTCTGCTTGTTCTGGGCAGTGCAGGGATTGCCTAATGATCTATTGATCTCGGCATCGACCTCAATCAGCAGCAACAGGACAACAGCGCAGAGGCACCCTCTGACATTCACACCCAGCTCCAATCTCCCCTCTTCCACATTCACCACCACTTTATCCTCCCACCCTCCTCTCCCCTCCCCTTCCCTGCCTTTCTCCCATCTCCGCTATCTCTTTCTCTCTTCTCTTTGCTCTGCTCCACAGAGATTAGACATCACTGTGCTTTTAACATCTGGTTCCAAAGTTATTAATGCAGTTGGCTAACTCTGTTAGCCCGACACAGCTCCAAGCCCAGCTCACGTTTTCCTCCTGGTGATGCAGGCCAAACAAGGACATGAGTTTATTACTGAGAAAAGTAATCCGAGAGCTGGAACCATGCACAGCCGTGATTTAGACAGTGTTCTCCAAGCAGCGGAAAGCAGTTTTGAGACCGGGTTTTGCAATTGAAGCTAAGTGATTTAATCATTCAAGTGTGAAAAGTGTAGGATCCAACCGCAGGTCAGTACTTTCACCCGAGGATGTAGAGCCAGCCGTCTGTTAAAGTATGCTGTTTGGACAGGTCTGTTCACTTTGCTAACCTTGAACTTCCTCTCCTCGAGGTAGTGAGTTTAATAACATTACACCTATAAATGCTACTGAGATGGATTTGCTTTGGATTGACCTTCCAGAAGTGCCATCCTGATACATTTTTGCCAGAACCAGCCAAGAATGGGTAATTCGATGGCTTTCAATTCTAAAACAAGGCAGTCACTTGAGGAGTTAGGCTGAGAATCTCTCTGTTTTGTTGGTTTGTTTTGCTTTGTTTGGTGATTATTGAGCAGAAATAGTGTAAATCTCATCTGCCAGTCCCACCTAGCTTTACCAGTGTGGTTATATGGGAACAGTGGGATGCAGGTTTTATGTAATTATGTAGTCACTGTCCAAAGAAAAACATGAGTGTGCCTGAACGCAGAAAACATCATTTCATATTGTGTGAAAATTTCATGAAATGTGGAAAGTTGCTAATGTTGATACATAAACATTTACTGAAGTGAGAAATTGTGCCTACATCTGTCTGGACTAAAGCGTTGTAGAGATACCCAACATTAATTTATTGAGAGTTACAAATGATGCAGCAAAAAGTGAGACATTTAGGCACTTTAGCCCAACAACATTAAATACAGGTCTGAAATATCAGTTAAATCTAATGTGTCTGGAACAGATTTTTAAAAAGCCATGGATCTCCAGATAATATAATATGTTTCCAATATGCAGTCCAAATGGTAATATTATGTTATGTTTGACACCAATTAACCCCTTTAATGTTTGCCGTGCTAGCAGGTCCAGCCTTTTATCACACACCTCTAGAACCTTAGAAGTAAATCAGCATTGATGTAGTTATTAAGTAGTTCACCTTAGAATATAATAAGCCTGAGGCTTTCAAGTGCTTATGCATTTAATGAACACTGATTATGCTGAACCGTTACATTTTATGGCATCTTAAATTAATCACAGAGCTAAGTATAGAGTGACATTCCTGGAAGCACGTCTAGTGATGTCGTAGGCAAAGGGAATGAGAGATACTGATTTTTCTATATCTTTACTTGAATGCTTGTACCATTGCAATCATAGCCCTGCACCTCTGTGATGTGCCTGTTTTACTCCCATGAGCACATTTCTAAGGGTCTCCAGGCCTTGTGCTTGAGAGGTGTAAGTGTGGCTGTGTGTGAGCAGTGAAACCTCTCTCCACACCTCCTAATTCTCTGCTGAGTCTCAGGGAGATTCTTTACCAGCAGGAGGAAATGACCTGGTGTCAAGAAGTCTGAAGCCTTATTGGAAGCATTTCTGTAGCCTGTTTTCTCAGAAGTCAGTTTGATTACTACTGCTCTACCTGACCAGAGGGTGAGATGTATTATTGTACTTGGTGACTTGGTGGGTGTGCGTGTGTACGTGCCTGAGAGTCTGACCTGTGTAGCTGAGCTAGAAACACGAACAAACAAGTTAATGTTAAGATTATTGTCGTTTCTGTGCATGCTAGCTTAAGTTGAAATCTGCATCTGAAGGGGCTCGAGTCTGATGTGTATGTGTTGGGAAGAGAAAGATAGACTCATGCAGCAAGTCTGGGCAAAACTCTTTGATACTGGCAAGAGAAGAAAGCACTGGTGTTTTGGGAACTGCATGAATAGCTCATGTTATGAAATGTCCAAAATTCCTACCATCTATACAAACACTCAGTGTGGCTAATGAGAGCTTCTCTGCAGTTCCAGAGTTCCCAGCTGTGGTGGCTCACAGCATCAGTAAAGATTATGGCTGCACCTAATGATTGTTCCTCTCATCAGTTAATCTATCAGCTATTAATAGATTAATCGACTATGCCTTTTCCCATCTCCTTTCCCTTTGCCCAGTCCCAATTCCATCTGGGTGATGAATGGTTTCCTCGTTTTATGGTTCAACTAAACAACAGAAGCCGTATTGACCCCAACCCTTCCTGTAGCGCAATCTGTCAGAGTGACTGTGTATATCATATGAACATTACGCCGCGTGGCCGTCCCCAGCGACGAAGGCGGCAAGGCAGCCAAAAGTCATTCTGTTTCAATGAGAGCCAGCGACGGCAAACGACAGGCAGTGTTGTGGCCGTTCAGTGCAATGTGAGCGATCCGAGCGATGCAATGAAGTTGTGTGCAAATGAGCAGCGATATGGTGCAGTGGTAACTAATTCACATTGTATAGACTTTTCCTACCGTTTGTTACATTTACATGAAAATGGAGAAGCTGTTGAAAACAGCATCGGCGATTCTGATAAAAATAAAATAACCCGTCCATTTCGTGAACACGTTGGACCTCATTCACCAACCATTCTTCAGAAAGGCACAAAGCTGTGAACAGTTTCAGACACTGCGTTCATGTCATGAATCTGCCTGAGACTGATTCTTTGAACCTTTCTGAACAGTCAGTTTAAGATATGAAAGTCTGTTGTGTGTGTGTTTGTTTGAGTGCACCTTTGGTGAAAAACAAAGGACCAGCGTAACTTTTTTTGAAGGATTTTTTAAATCCTTTGATGATTAGGGAATTTTAATTTTAGCCTTTAATTGATAACTTAGCCTAATAAAGAATGATACCTTCAGGCTGTAGGCTAATTGTCTTGATTAGTGCGTTGCTAATAAAATTTGTGATTAATATGCTTTGTTAATAGACAAATATCCTGTAAGTCTGTTTAAATTGGTTGTGAACAAAGCGGGATAGTGTGTGCTACTAGAGATTTCCTGTCATATGAAGCATTCTCTGGAATAAACTGAGGGAAGCTCAACCTCATCAGTCATTTCTTTTCCTTTATTGACACCGTCCATAGAAAACACACTTTACAGAAGAAGGCTAAAACGATCTTAGCTTTCAGTGTAAGTTAATGTAATGAGGTTTTACTCCAGTTGTTTTGAGCATTTGTACTTGTCAGTTCATCATGAAATGTTCACACTTTGTAAAGGTCAGCTGTCGTGTTCAAATGATGTAGAAATGTAAAAACTGAAAAATAAAGAAAATGGAGATGCATGTTTTTCTTTAGACACTGACATATAATATTATTTACAATGACTGCTTATTTATGTTGGTTCCTGTACTTTGTATGACCAAGTGATTTCATCTGTCATCTATTCAACACAGCAGTTCACTTACTGATGGCCATTACAGAGCATTATAGAGTGGCACATGTCTGATGCTGGCCATAATCAATATGATCAGTGACTAACTGACTTAGCTAAATTATTGCCGCTCTAGTAAATAGTTTAGTCCGTTGATGTGTAGTGTGCAGTACCTGCTGGCTCTCAGCTCTCAGGAAGGACAGCGCTTGGCCAGCAGCCGGAAATGGTGGTAAAGTCAGTTTATCTTAACTTTCTCTTTTTTTCTTTCTCTGTCTCTCTTTTCAGAGTGCATTCCATCTGCAGGCAGATTGGAGGTGGCAGAAAAGGGCCTTCTCATTGCTGAGAGAACAGACGCCACTGAAATTAAACCTGACACCACCGTTTAGAGCCTTACACATACTCCTGTGAGGACCTACTGGCAAGCTGCACTCAACTCTTATGGGTACACAGAGAGAAAGAGATTGAGTGGATGGAGGGATGGATGGATGAATGGGAGAGAGTGAAAGAGATGCCACAGCGAGGTTAATGTTTACATATATGCTATAGCACAGCTTACCTTAGCCTCGCACTTACAGCACCAACTATACTCAGACACTGTGTGTGTGTGTGTGTGTGTGTGTCAGCAGAAAGATTGTGTGCTTTTTCTACACTGTGCACTTGTTCATACTTGAATGAATGTAGTGTGTGTATGTGAGTGAGAGAGAGAGGGGAAGGAATGAATCTGTGTGCTGGAGTACTGATATATTTTTGTATGTTTGTGATCTGAGCTTGTGTATTTTAGGCAAATGCCATGGATGTAAATTTGAAAGGGTCTATTATCATAAAAGATTTTTTAATTAAGAATTTGATGTAGTATGTAAGCACTCCTCTGTCTATACAAATCAGTCCTGGACCCAAATATTCGACTGGTCCGATATTCTTTCATCAGGTGGGTATTCAGTTTTTAATTTGAGATTTGGATATTTGTGTTATTGCCTAAATGTAAGCTACCAATAATGAAAAAAACCAAAAAACACTGTAAAGTTCAGAGTTCTCAGAAGCTTAGACAACTCAAGGTTATGGTCCATAACATCTCATAGGACCTTCATACCTCGAGGAAGACAACCTTTGTGAAGCATTGGTTAACCCATGATTGACACTGTGCATTTACCCCCTAGCTCGGAATGGGCCTGGTTAACTGAGCACAGCTGCACTGTGAGCACTGCAGCAAGTAACCTGCAGATTTAGGTTTGACTGCAGATTAAGTCGCAGTTATGCTGGTCTTGCTGGTTCTGAATCTTCTACCAGAGGAAGTGGCTGGAAGAGGTGATGTCCAGTAGAACAGGGGTCAGCTGTAACTTTGCTAGCACACTTCATCACCCTGCTGTTGTAGATGTTGTAGAAGCGTTGGCAGAGTACATTCAAAAGATCTGCTCTACTGTCCTGATTGTGTGAGCTGGAGTTTGGCTTGTTCTTGTGAGGTAGAGGAACCAGACCAGATGGCTGTGGATGATGTGAGGATGGACTCTATGATCGCTGTGTAGAACTGGATGATCAGGGTCTGTGGCAGGTTGTATTTCTTCAGTCTCAAGAAGAGCTTTCTTTGCTGTGTGTGTTTTTTTTTTTTTTTTTTTTAAGCTATAAAGACCCCTTTGGATCCCTATAGGTTGGTGTCAAGAAACTTAAGTGACTCCACAGTGGTCACTGCAGAGTTATTGGTGTTAAGGCCAGCAGTTGGAAATGGTGGCTCTTTGGCAGTAGTCAACAGTGAAGACTACTACGAAAGATCTATAAAAGGAATTGAGCTAGAGAGAAAGAGAGAGAGAGGGAGGTGGTAAGGGGAGTGTACATGAGGCAGTGAATGAATGCAGCAGATTACTGTTTGTGAGTGTTGTGGGAGTGTAACACAGTTCTGATTTGTGTGTGTGTAATAGGGTGGAGATTCTGTGGATGACTCTAAGTGTTTATTGGGAACTGCTCGCAGTAAAAGACTTGTAAAAAGAAGTGTAGGCTTTTACTGTGATTCTGAAAAGACGTCTGCATCGGCGGAGATGCTGATCTAAAATCATAGTGTGTTCCTGCCTTTGCGGTGGATTTGGGTGATATCAATGTGCAGAGATCATCGCAGTTGGGAAAGCAATCTTTCTCTTTTCTCTGTCTTCCAATCCCTCCTGATGGGTTTTACAAGCTGCCAATAATTCGTTGCCCTTGCAAGAAGCTGCAGCCCACTCCCCCCTTTCTCTCGCTAATGCTAAAAATAATTTAGTAGCATCGGCGGAGGAAGCGGTTTTATCCCTAAATCTGGGCTGAAGGGGGGTTGGGGGGGGCTGGTGTGGGGTGTATCGTTTGGAATTAGACTGTGACAATCTCAGGCTCTATCTCAATTCAGCAAAACATGGCTGTAATGCAATAACCCCACCCCCACTCACACCATCCCACCGACACTAGCGCTAAAGCAGCTGCATTTTGGTGGATTTGGCGTGCTGTGTAAAAACCTCACCATGAACCTGACGTCCTTCAGCCTGCGAACGCTCAACGCCGACGCACAGCAGCTTCAACACCGAGCGCGGGGCGCACTTTCTGAACGTGATGCAAATAACCTGTGACCGTGTTTAAACCCAACTGCGATCAATCTCACACACATCACTTTCTGGCACCCTCTTTGCACGCTGCTCTATCAGTCAGCACAGCAGATGATAACTTCATGTCGTTATGATTTATTCGTTTATGGTGACACTCCGTTTGGACGGTAATGATCACCACCGTGCCCAGCAGGGACTTTATTGTTGACGTGACAGCGACAAGCTATTAGGAACATGACCAGAGGGCCTCACACGCGGGCCTAGATTGAAACGGAGGAGAACGAAGGCTGTTAATTTCAATGAAGTGCGCGTGTGTGTGTGTGAGAGAGAAAGAGCGAAAAAGAGAGAGAGAGAGGGAGGGAGAGAGAACGAGAGAGCGCGAGAGAGAGGTGAGGATGCAGCCGGCAAATGAGATGGGCAGTGAGGGAGCGGATTGGGGCCCGTTGGACCATGTGATCACATGTGTTTCGGGGGAGGGTGTTAGGAGGAAGGTGCCAAAGTGATAAAAGGAAAGGTGGAAAAGAGGTGATGGAGAAGTGTCACACATTTTCTGATAAAGTGAGATAATGTTGCTTGGATTCCTATTTGTTTCTTGATATCAGTCACTGGTACATTTAGACTTCATCTAAAGACTTTCCTTTCTCTCTGTCTCTCACTTTCTCTTTCTCTCTCTCTCTCACTTACTCACTCACACTCTCAGGCTCTCTCTCTTTCTCTGTGTCTTTCTCTGTCTCTCTCTCTCTTTCTCTGTCTGTCTCTCTCTCTCGGTTTCTTTTTCACTATCCCTCTCTTTCCCTCTCACTCTCTCTCCCTCTCTCTCTGTCACTCTGTCTCTCTCTGTCTCTTTCAGATAAATAAATAAAAATACTGTACATAATAAGTATGAATTATTAACCATGATATAAATGCTTAACTAAATATTTGCACAAAGTTGCACTTTGAATGTTTGATTGTACTGACCAATCAGAAACGCTGCTGTGTGAAAGAGTGCTGGTAAAAAGAAACGGCAGTGTGCGTAACAGGTCAGGTTGTGGGCTAATGTGTTTGTTTCTTTAGACGAGTAGAATGTGTGTTTGACAGTTTGATCGTGATGAAAGACGCTATTGGATTGGTATCAGTATTGGTGTCGGCAGATTGCTCTATCAGCATTAGTATCAAGCCATTCCTATTAATGATGATATATTTATACTTTTTTACATAAATATGTAATATAGTTTTGGAGGTCTGGAGTGTATGAAGGGTGTTACCCACAGTCTCTCAGGTGGTGACATGTTGTTACATATTTATCAGTGACTGTGTGCCCTTCTGTAAGAATGGTTTTAATTTCTCTAAAAGCATATGGAAATTCACACATTGGTCTACATTTTTCAGAGTCAAGAAGAAAGTGCATCTCTGTTTTGACCTCATCAGTCATACTATGACCACACAGTCTCCTCTCTCTGGGCAGCCAGCCCATTTCTAGGGCCAGACTGAGTCTATGCTTGGTCAGGATCTGTCTCTGCTTTATATCGTTAAGAGTCAGGAAATAACCTTCTAATTCATAATCAGTTCATATATGTTTTAGAGACAGATGGCATTCCAGGTTCATTTGAGTTTTAGTTCCTTTCCCCCATTATTTCATTATTTTCTGATAATTTAGACTCTTCTCTTCTCTTCTCTTCTCTTCTCTTCTCTTCTCTTCTCTTCTCTTCTCTTCTCTTCTCTTCTCTTCTCTTCTCGGCTTGTTGAAATGCCCTGCCTTGCCCAGCTTTCAACAAGCAACATATTTTCTAACATGATTTCTTACAAGTGCCGCAAGCTGAAAAATAGCAGCCAATGATTGTGCAATCTCAAAAAATGCCTTTACTGAAGTGTTATCAACTGTGGTAATAGAGTCTACAGGCGAAAGCTTCATTACTTGTGTAATCTTGCATGTAGCTTCTTTACAAAAGGCAAATAAGATAAGTAGTTTGAAGAAGTGATTTTCATGTATTTAGCCATCTGACATTTTTTTTCTTCTTTAACTACTGTAGCTTCTCGCCAAGCCACAGCCTTCTAAACGACAAATATTTACCTTATATGTATTCTTACAACTCTCTTACCAGAATATTCTGTTTCATTAAATGAAAAGATAAGAACTGAAACCTCGTTTCATGTCTGTCATTTGAGTGGCGTGGTGGAATTCTTGAGATCATTGTAAAACAAGCTTATCTTCCAAGTGTGGGCGGACGGAGGGCTCCACAGAAAGCAGCTGTAAGCACAGACTCGTGTACATCAGGCTTCACAGTGAAATACGTGTCTCCATCCTGGAGCTGAAAGAATCCCCCTCATCTCTATTGTCGTTAAGGCACGCGAACATGAAGATTCAGGAGAGCAGGACGCTGATGAAGAAAAGCGCAGAAGACGTAATGAATCATTGTAATTGTCCACAAACAATATATAAAGTGGGCATTAATTATAGCAGCCGGTAATCCATGGCAGTGAGCGAGGGGTGTGGGCTGCGAGAGGGATTATGGAAGCCCAGTGTGGGCTTGGAGCCCCTCGCCGTTCTTTTGGCATTGCTCGTTTCCTGGCTAGGAGTCATGGAGAGATTCCACAACTCTCTAGCTGCTTTAGCACTGACCCTACATTGCTTGTTTTGGAGGTTCCCTTTAGTGCTGGAACATCATTATGAAGCAATAGTATTGAGAACTAATGAACTTTATATGAACATTAACAGGAAATAAAGCCTGGCCTGTTAAATGTCTCTGGTTGTCTTTAGTTTTTGTGCACTTTACAAGTGGGTCTGTGGGTGGGTAATAACACAGTGTTTAGTGTTGAGGATTGTTAGTACCTGCAGAACATTTAAGCAGCATGTTTCATTGAAAAGAGAGTCTAACTGATCCTCTTTATTTAGATGATTTGCAGTGCAGCCTTAATACAAACCTTTTGCTGCCAACCTTCGTTACAGCCTCAAAGAACCAGCCCTCTATAAGAACTAATCTAGTCTGATGGAGAGAATAAAGCACTATTAGAGTCAGACTTGCACCACAGTGTCTCAAGGCTGGACTTGACACAGACTTGCACCACAGAGACTTGAGACTAGATTCAGACATAACACAGAGACTTGAGACTAGACTCACACGTAATACAGAGATTTAGTTCTAGATTTGGACAAGACCACAGAGACTCAAGACTGGATTCTGACTTAACACAGAGTCTTGAGGCTAGACTCAGACGTAACACAGAGTCTTGAGGCTAGACTCAGACGTAACACAGAGTCTTGAGGCTAGACTCAGACGTAATACAGAGACTTGAGACTAGACTCAGACATAACACAGAAGCTCAAGACTGGTTTCAGACATAACACAGAGACTTGAGACAAGACTCAGATGTAATACAGAGACTTCATACTAAACTTAGACTAGAACACAGAGACTCAAGACTTGAATGAAATTTACACCAAAAAACTTGAGACATGACTCAGAGACTCGAGACTCCTAACTCACACCACAGAGAAACTTCTCCTCCTCTCCACATATTTGTTGTTGTTGTGGTACTTTTTTTTTTTTTGGCCATTACAAATTTCCTGAGGGCACTCCAAAAAAACTCCCAGAATTCCCCACCCCTTTCCCATGTGTCATTGTGTGCTGCTGTGTGTGCTGTGGTGGGTGTGTGCCTGCCTGGGGCAAACCAGAACCAGCCCAATGGGGCTGATGAGGAAAAGACTGTTTGATAGTCTCTCTCTCTCTCTCTCTCTCTCTCTCTCTCTCTCTCTCTCTCTCTCTCTCTCTCTCTCTCTCTCTCTCTGTCTCTCTCTCTCTGTCTCTCTCTCTCTGTCTCTCTCTCTCTGTCTCTCTCTCTCTCTCTCTCTCTCTCTCTATTCATCACGACTGTGTCGCCGTGTTTGTGCTGGCGCTCAGCTGGAAAAACGTGCACAGCGTGTTGAAAGCTGCACCACAGGGGGTCTTGCACACACACACCCACTTACACCCACGCTCTCACTACTGCTCTTATATGTTTGGGTTTATAGTAGCCTGAGGCCAAAGTGACACCTCATTTACATGTGCTGGAGAAGCAGACTAGGTACCACACCCTGTTTTCTCTCTCTCTGTCTCTCTCTCTCTGTCTCTCTCTGTCTCTCTTTTCTTTTTTTCTCTGTGAACTGGACAGCTACAGTGTGTATGAGTGCACAGGTGGCCACATTATCACATTGCCTGAAAGTGTATGGCTAATTGTGACATTTCAGCTGAACACAAGTGCTGTTTGTGTACGGTGATGTAGGCTCTCAACAGTTAATGACTGTTGAAGAAGAGTCCAGCCTCACTCTACACAGCAGATTCTACCTCTGTTTCTCTTTTTCTCTTTCTCTTTCTGTCTGTCTCTCCGTCTCTACCTGTCTCTCTCTGTCTTTCTGTGCCTTTCCCTCATTCCTCCTCTCTGTGTGATCCCTGTTCAAAAGACTTTAACCGTTTATCTAGCTGCCCCGATTCTGACGACAGATCTTTCTTCTCACACAAAGAGTCAACCTGTTCCCCTTGCGTTCCCAGCCTCTGCGGCTCTGCTGCTGCTTTTTCTTTTAGTGTTAGGTGTCCATGTGTTTGTTTACTTTTTCAGGACAAGAACAGGGCTTGCCTGCAAACTATACTCACAGTCCTATCCATGTTATAGAAGTATCTTATATGAGCAGTCCTGTCTGTGTCACTGTAAACTGAGTGGGCAAACCCTTTTTGTTCTGGTTACCGAAGGTTAGCAATGGCTGCCTTTACACACTGAAACTTTTATGTAGGTTGTGAGTTGCATGAAATATCATCTCTGTTTTGATAGACAAACTTGATAGACACTCAAGAAGTTACTCATCATAATTGATAAGCCCACAAACTGTAACTCACAAATAGTGCATCAGAACGTCAGCCCGAACAGCTCAATAACTCTCGTGACCTCAGCATTTTAAAGCCGTAGTCACTGCAGCCTTTATACCAGCTCTGTGCAACAAGCCGCCCTGCAGTGCAGTATTTGGCATGTCCACTAAGTCTGTTTTTTGTCACTTGCCATGTGCTGGCAAAAGCTTTGCATTGGTGGCTGTACTGCGCTGACGCAGATTATTTCATTTCTTTTGTTGACAAAAAAGATTTCTGCTTATAAAACGCATTCAACAGGCAGCGTAGAGCAGTAAACTGAAAGAAGCCTTAATATAGACAGTGAAATAACAACCTACAGAACACTAGATCAAACTTAGGATGAATGAGAAGGTAAAAACAAACAGGTGGAGAAGTTGTAGAAGAACCAGTTCCATTAAAGGTAAGTTTCTAGTGTGCATGTAAGCATTTACACAATGAAGAAGGAAATCAGCTAAATCCTTATATAAATGAATATAAAAATAATAATGATAAGATGAATAGGAATGACAGTAAAACAGTAATAAGAACTCTTGTTTCGTTGTCTTTATTATTTATTTGTTTATATATGCATCAATATCACATATATATCAAAACAACAGAAAATAACCTGGTATAAATTTCCTTTTCTGTCCCCCAACACCTTGTTGTAACTGTATAAATAGATTTGTGATGGCTTTCAGGTCTATATTTGTGTTCTTATGTCATTTTTTTACATCATCAAACAAAACACAGGAAGTGCTGCAACCAACAGTGATTTAAACAGCTGTCTTGTTAATGCTAGCTGAGTTGCAACTATATAGTTAACTTATTGTCAGCAAATATGCAGCATTATTCTGAGACCACATCCTTAGTTTTGTTTCTAGTTTATTTCTTGAAATAATTCAGTTTGAAACAATACTGTGTGATGTGATCCAATGTTACCAGACTTATTACCATCTTGACTGGCTGTGTTATAACACTGTGATAGTAACAACTACAGTAGCTGAGGTTCAAGTGAGTTATGTGACATTAAGTTTCACATTAAGTTGAGTGAAAGCCTCCTTTAGGCTTTACATAATTTGTTTTTTTTTTTGTTTAGAAATCAGTATTTATCAGAAGTTCTGTATGATGCCATGTCTTGACAAAAACCTACCTCTGTGTGTACGTTGTCCTGGTTAAAAGACACAAAAGACGTCCCTTTTGCTCTCATCAGCCTCAGCTGGTAACAAGGACTGGTCAGTAACAATTGCGAACGAGCTTCTGTTTTTCTCTGCCCTAAATCAGAGCATCTCATCTTCACACCTTCTGCTTTGTGGCTCATCTGCTGTTGTGAGGTGCATGTGATTCGACACAGATGTTGAAAGGTGTCAGAGCTATTAGCACTCTGAGTGACGAGAGAAATGAACACAGCCTGATGTGGTTTGTCTTCTCACCGCTGCTTTCATGAGTCTGCCACTCAGCGCAGAGTGTCTTTTGCAGCTAGTCACTGCCAAACTTCAGATGGGCCAGCGTGAAGCAAACTCAGTTCTTCCCTGGCGTTAACTTTGGGAAAGGTGCTTGTGGAGTTGGACGACCTTGTTGGAGTTCCTGCTCTTCTCCTGCATGAACTGGTTTGGCTTTTTAGAACGTTAAGGGGATTAAGAGGAAAGTTCTAGAGAATCCTGCTCTAATCCACACGCCCCTTGATCAAAGCACCCTGATGGCTTCTTTGAGTCCAGCTCAGTCTTCTCAGCTCGCTTTGTCTGTTTCACAGCATTGTAGACTTTTCCAATTAAAGACTGCTCCCCAGCAAAGGTTTGGGATAGTCAGGAGACACAAGGCCACGCAGGACAAGAGACAGGGATGGAGGGAGAAGTCGAATAAAGACATTAAGGAAAAACTACTTTACTGGCTATAGGATACCAGCACTATTGGACTTTCTCAGCAGACTATGTGGTATTTGGGTTAAAAGTGCAGTTCCAGGTGCGCCTGGAGAGAAACTGAAAGCCTCGGTTGCTAATCTCATTCCCAGCACCTCTTACTGCCTTTGAGCCTATATTAGCTAGACTTAATGTGTCGTTTTATTCCCCAGTAACTCCTGTGGTGGTCTTTGAGGGGGATTGGATAGCTGTAGCTTGAGCCACACAGACAAGGAGCACGTTGCCATCTTTTCACTTTGTGATAATGCCTTGTGGAATGTTCTGTTGTGAAAACTTAATTCAAGGATTGGCTCATTCATCAGAGTCTTTTCAGTGCTGTGTTGCCAGAGGCTAACAGGAATATGTGTTGGGGTACTTTTTTCTTTTTTTTTTCCCAGCCTTTAAGTTTATTTTAGGGTTCTACCTCATGAACCGAGCTGTAGCTGAGGAAAACTTCTCTGAACTCCATCAGACGAATCCTTTCACCAAATAAGCTTTGGCTCTTATCTCCCATCCCACAGATTGTGACGTTTCGAACAGTTGCCTTTTTTTTCTTGAGCACCTGAATTTGATGAACCAAATCTCTGTGATACACGTATTTTCAGCATTAATATCAGTGATTTGGCTGCTAAATTCAGTGCTTAGTCATGCTCTCTTACAGAATACAACAAGCTGTAGCCAGAGCTCATCTCCACTGTGCGTAGATCCCATAACTAACCACACAGTTGCTTGGTTGTGAAAGCATCTACGAAGATCAGCATTCCAGTGCAGCCCGAGACATGCCCTCAACAATCCCAGAATGCATTAGGCTGTCACTCTTTGCTACAGAAAGAGAGAGGTGAAGCGTTGACACCCGCATCAAATGATATGCTAGTGTGCTTATATACCTGTTACCATTTTTGTGGCACGGCTCTATAACAGGTTTCACCGGTTTGGTCAGGAATAGTCTGGATGAGAGCTGGTTTGATGGTGCAATTTCATGGAATGATACAATATGACATTAGTGGAGATGGATGGAACAAGGCGTTGAGCGACTGAAAGCATTCAACCTACAGCCTGCTACCTGATGGAAAAAAGAAGAGAGGAGGCAGGGAGGTGCTGTCACTCTGAAAAGGTGACAGCTTTTTAATGTGTCCCAGGGACAGCATGGAAGGCAGCCTGAATGGAAGAGTGAAAACAGTCATTGTGCCATCTGAACTGACAGTGGGCCCAAAAAAAAAACCTGAGTGGGGGAAAAGATCCTGTTTGTGAAAACGCTCATGCTTGCGGCTGCGGAGGGCAGCGGTCCAGAGCAGATCAGCTGTGCTGGCCACAGCCCTCTATTAATCAATGAGGGACGGAGGGGAACTATTGCCAAACAGATCAATGAAAGGAGAAGCACTGCCAAATGCAACTTAAGCTGTGACTGAAAGCATTAGCTTGAGGACGGGTTTAAGGCAAAGCTCTTTACTGTTTGAATAATAACTATTTTCTCTCTCTCTCTCTCTCTCTCTCTCTCTCTCCCTCCCTCCATCTCTCTCTCTCTCCCTCCCTCACCCACTTGTTGTTTACCAAAGTACTGAAGATTAATTCTCCAATCTGGACATGAACTTCACATCAACTCTTAAACTCCAGCATTCCTAAGCACTCTATGTTCTCTCCCTAATCACCAGTGCATTAAGTCAAAGTCAGACTTCTTATATACTGCTTACTTAGCGATTTAGCCCGAGTCGCCTTTGAAATTAACCCCCCAGTCATGGTCTGAAAAGACAGATGAGTTTGGGCAACTGAAATGCAGTAAAATGAAGCAAATCACCAGCGGACCGCATCCAAAAAAACTTCAAAGCAGCTTCATTAAAATAATGAAGGTGCGCACGTTGCCACCAACAGTCAATGTCGGCGCACTGCCGCTCAGGGATTTTCAGCGCTGCTACTTTTCCCTAAGCGCCACTGAGCGCGCCTCTCGCCGTCTCTCTATTACGCCATTAAATTAAACCCAGAACGAAACAACAAAAATCGATGGTAGGTGACATTCGGCTTAAAATTTACACTGAGGCCCTTTAAAGATTTTGCTTTAAAGGCATTTATCATGGAAAACCAAATTTCACTTGCTTTCTTCAGAAGCAAAAAGCACTTTGAGGTAGTATGTAAACTTTGTTAAAGTTTTAAAACTACCCAGACCCATAGCCAGACCATGGAGCTATGCACAAACCATTTGGCCACATAAACCTACACAAATGTTACAAAAGAAAGGAATATATGGAACATGGGCTCTTTAACATAAACAGACAATCTGTACAGGTGAAGTCCAAAATGAACCTTTGAGTTGGATATTCATCCCTGTTGTCACTGGTGATGCTTTCTATGTTGCTACGTGCTGTCTGCTACACGGTGTGAAGCAGCACCACAGGTGGATTTAGTGGTTCTGGGGTTCTAGAAAAATGACAGGAATGTGGCTCATTGGATGCACATTTGTACACTAGTTGAGGTTCAGGGCTCCTGAGTGAACTGAGAGTAACTGTCTATATCCCAAAAAAATATATCTTGGCACATGAAATCATCTTAAATGTAGTCCATATATCAAATGTGTCTAATTTCCAGAAGGTTGTAAGAATATTCCAAGATTTGCGTTTACTTTTTTTTTCTAGACATGTTTTACTTTACGCTTTATTAAGTGAAATGACTTTATTGTCAGATAATATAGCTTGTTTAAGGTATTAAATGCTTAACAACCAAGATGATCCCCCAGTAGGGTGAGATAATTTGGTACAGTGTAGTGTAGAATGAGTGATGAGATAATATTTCCAAGAAGTAATAAGTAATATAATCAAGGCGTTCTAAAAGTAGTGGATTATTTAACTACCTCAAAGCTGGCGCTATCTATACTAACATCAGCACCAGCAGTATGCGGAGCATAATGGGAGTGTTGTGATAAACTTTTTGCTTTCCTCACTTTATTTGATTGTCTCTCTCGACGTCTTCTCTCCAAAGGTAGATTATCTCCTCATTCCTCATGCTAGTCTATCTTTATGCATTTGCGCCGTCACAGAACAACTGGGTCATTATAGTCCTGACAGAGGAGTAAAGCTTTAAAAAGACTTACAATAATCACTGCAGTCATAAATTACAGTTGTTTGTATTTGAATTTTTGAATAGATTATTTAACATAAGCATAAACAATATATCTCATTTGTATTTCCATAGGCCCACTGGCTTACGTCTGCCAACTTTTTCCCCAGCGCTACGACTTAAACCGGAAGCTACAGAATGTAAATGGAATGTAAATTGAATTCATTGTGCAACTCACAGCATGTAATCATGTAATTACGTTTGAAACAAAAGTGATAACTCTGCACTTCTAAGGGTTAACAGAATGCTAGAAATTCACTCTACTGTTTGAGTCTCGCAGTAATGTATTCACCGTTACGGAACTGTCTTGTGATGTGTGTTCCTTTGCCGTCGTCTCGCTAAACACACACATCCTCGGCGTCTTAATGCTATCTGTAAGTGGGCAGGATAGGGCCCAAAGCAAATTCCACCCGAGCGCTCTCCCGTCATGTTTAGAGTGGCTGCTGTAACTTGCTTGTCTTGCATTATCTCCCGCCATGCCTCCATAGCTGCGGCCCACGGGCCACTCTGACAGGAAATTGATGTGCTGCTCCTCTGGAGTCAAACACGCACTTCACTCGGAAAGAAGAAAGAGTTCAGCTCCCCACTGAAGTGGAGCTGTCTGTCTTGTTGGCAGACGCACGTGCACACACACACTTTCTTCCACTCTCCCTCATAGTCACACACGCAGTCTGTGTCCCGCACAGTCGCATGCATGCGCACACATAGAGTTCAGATGTTAGGCCGGGCGTCTGCGTCGCGAGCTGCATTTCAACGACGGGCCCGGCAGTATTTTCCCTCATGGTGGAGTGGCTGTCAGCGTTCTGTTAGCACTGCCATTTGTCCCAGAGCGCATAAAGACGAGAAATACTCACTCTGCCCTGCTGGAAAGATTCTTGTCTCTGTGGGGGTGGAGAGGCCGAGAGAGCCCGTGGATGATGGTGCTCCAACACAATCGCTTGCCTGGCAACATGGTGCTGAAGTTCCAGGTGCTTGGGTTAAGGGCGGCCAGATGTTTTATGACGTCTTCGAAGAAATGACTAAACGAACACTGCAAATGTTCTTTGCCACGGATTCTGGTCCAGGTCTAGTTATACGGAGTATATGCTGATGTTAGGCATGTGAATTCTGGCTTATGTTTATATTCAAGTATCTGCAAGAGTGAATGGATGGATAGAAGAGAAACCTGACCTGAACCTGAAGCTGACTGTTTTAGGTTAGAGCACTGATGTTAAGAGCCAGAACAATCAGTGGCACAAAAATGTAGCAGTAAGCTCACGAATACATTTGAAAACATCCATCCATTATCTTCCATTATCTTCCACTTTAAGGCGGGCGAAGGTGGGGTACACCATGAACAGGTCATCAGTCCATCTCATGGCCAACACACACTCACAATCACACCTATGGGCAATTTTAGAGTGACCAATCAACAAAACATGCATGTGTTTGGACTGTGGGAGGAAACTGGTGTCATTTGAAAACATATTAATATTTTAAACATGCAGAGTAAGATCTGTAGATTGGATATTAGGGATGTAACATTAATCTCAGCCTACAATCCAATTCAGTTTACAAAACTGGCTCCATAATTCTGTTTGAAGTTTGTTTGAAAGAAAATTGATGAGTCTAGTGATCTTCTCTCATTATATGTTATGCATGCAGGTTGAGCCTCGTCCCGCTCTAAGGTTGATCCTGACGCTGGTTTGTAGATCAGTACAGAGATTCCTCAATAGAACAATGGGATGCGCTGGTATTCCCATTTTCCTGGGAGCATTCGGTGATATAACTTGTTCAACACTGAATTTGGAGTACTAATGTGCCTGTACATGTGTACTGTATGTGTCCTGTACGTATAAGTCTGGGCTTATGTTTTTGTATTTGTGGATATGGAAGATGTTCAAAGCTGCCAGTTACTACACTAACGCTACACTTAATATTTACTGTGTGTGTTATAGTTTTACCACTGCTTTTTTTTTGGAGCTGTCTCTTTTATGGTGTCTTAAAAGAGCTACTTCCATATTTAATGTTCTGAAAAAATAGGCTACTCTCAGCTTCCCTTCTTTGCCCATGCTGTTTCCTCCACAGCTTAGCGTAATAGCGGCGTACTCCAGTTTCACACGAGGCTAGTTTAACCATGTTTTGACAAAAGGCAGCTAGCATGACCACAGTTGAAACACTGCAGCTGGCATCGCAAATATTACAAGTGGCTGTTGAGCTGTTCTAATTTTGCCACTGTATTATAGTCCCTCACTAGACATTTAATGTGCCTCGCTTCTAAAAGTACCTCATTGCCACAAGATGTAGATAATGTCTTTCTGTCACCACTAAAGCCGCAGCATAAATAGAGAGTAATAGGATAAAATAGCCTTACGAGAGATCAGGCACGGTGTAGCCCATACAAAGCAATTTAGATGCCAGACTTAAAGTTACAAAAGATCTCCACTACCTTACATGTGTGGATTCCTGAATGACTTTTTTTTTTTTTTAGGTTTTTATAGTATTGATGGGATTTTTTGGCAATTATTTATTTGTAGTATTTTCATACTTCATTGTAGCAGCTAAATAATCTGCAGTGATGTTTGAATCATGAATAAATAAATATATTTAAATAATTTGACACTGGTCTTTCGCATCGTATATTAAGACATCAGGCAGCAGCCTTTTCTGTAACAGCAGTTGTAGCGAGTTAGATGTTCTGGGAGTTCATTCAGTTTTTGACGTGAGGAAAGTCAGGGAAGCTAGGAAGGCTCGAGCCTTTTCTTTCTCCTTCTGCGTCGCTCTCCACTCGCTCCACTGACCTCTGCTGTCTGCGAACTTATAAAGGCACCGCTAAGAGGATTTGATTTTGACGACGAACATAATCCAGTCTGTCGCTGCTAAATGGTTGAAAATCTAACTTACATCCTCCAGCATTTTCAGCTAATGTAAGCACGCCGTGTTGAAGGTCCAGCATTTTTAGCTAATGTAAGCATACAGCCTTGGATGTCCAAAGTAGGAAGGCTGTGTGCAGCTGTGGAATTCTCTCTCCACCATGAGGTCAAGGTTTGAATAATATCCACTCTCAAGTTAAATGTAGAGCATTACACAGAGTTGCTGCCTTATATTGAGAACTGCTGATATGGTAGTAGAAACGTTTGGATGAGGGAGAGACACAGAGAGTGAAAGGGATACGATTGCATGGTCGCTGTCTTAACAAAATCTCATATCTTTACTTGAATATACTTTAATGCATGTCAGTGAAACAAGATTTCATTCCAGGTAGGTCTGGTAGAGATATTAAATATGGGTGATGTTTCAATGTTGTGAATATTACAGTGACATTAATGCACCTGTATGTGTTTTATGCACGTTTTGCAGTTTAGCTTTTTGAAGACCAAATTTCAAAATGTGCTATTTATTCCGAAGTCCATACATAGACACACATTTGCAATAAGCCAGTTTGGAATGTATTGTTTTTGTGATGTCATAAAAACAGCATCTTTACTTGCATACACCAATCAGCCATAACATTAAAACAAAAAGATTATCTGCACTTAATGTCCATTTTTTCAGCTCCACTCATCATATAGGTGCACTTTGTAGTTCTACAATTACAGACTGTAGTCTATCTGCTCTGTCAAGGGTCTAGATTTGCTCTTGATGTTTGTGGGGTCTTATGAATCAAAAGGATAAAGGACTAATATACTGCATATGCTATTCTACATGCTTTTAGACTATTCTAAATAACAATATAATAACATAATATAATGTTACATTAATGTTAAACTAAGAAATAGACTTCAGTTGACTTTAGCCATAGTGCAGATGAAACAGGTCTCTGATGTAGAGTTTCAACTGAAGTTAGACATGCTGCTCTGGGAGACTGTAAGAGAACTGACAGTAGGCAGTTTGTTGTGCTGTTTATTTCCAAACCCTCTTATTCATAGTTACAGACGATGTTAGCCTGCTGTATGCTGTGCGCTAAAGCCTAACATCGCCATTAACGTTATTATGAGGAACTCCTTTTATTAGCAAACTTGACTTAAATGACTTACGGGGAGGTAGGACTCGAGTAGAGAACGTGTTTGAACCCTTTCTACACCTCTAGGTTAACGAGACGTTGATAGCTCGTTGTTTGTTTGTTTATTGAAGGAAATCAAATCATTGGTGGTGGCAATTCAATAATCACTGCATATTGGTGCATACCCCTTACAGGACCACCATAGAGCAGGTGTTATTTGGCTGGTGTGTTATTCTCAGCACAACAGTGATGTGTTATTGCTTGTTGTGGTCCTTCATCAGTGGTCACAGGATGCTGCCCACAGGACACGGTTGGCTGGATGTTGCTGGATAGTGGACTATTCTCAGTCCAGAGGTGACACTGAGGTGTTTAAAAACACCAACAGTCCTGCTGTCTGATCTACTCACTAACACCACATCAGTGTCACTGCTGAGAATGATCCACCACCCAAATAATACCTGCTCTGTGGTGGTCCTGTAAGGAGTCCCGACCATTGGAGAACAGCGTGAAAGGCAGATAACAAAGTTTACAGAGAAACAGATGGACTACAGTCTGTAATTGTAGAACTACAAAGCGTACCTATATGGTGAGTATGGCTGATACAGTGAGTGTGAATACAAGGAGATGGTTTTAATGTTATGGCTGATAAGTATGTATATATTCATCTGTTTAGTCTACAGCAGTTTAGCCGTTACTCATTCACGCTGAAGTTATAAGGAGTGTTTCTTCCCGAACTGCTTTTTAAATGACGTGTAATGCAGGGCAGCCAGTCGGAGCTGTGTTTCAGTGAAAAGTTTTTAAAGAAGCGAACATGGTCTTTATGTTACCTGTACAATAAAAGTGTCCCTGTGTAATTTTTGCATGTTCACCGTTTTCTGCGCTGTCCTTCATGATGCTGACTGAGCGTCTCTGTGGTCATAAATTTTCATCTAAAGCGCTGAATGAAAGTGGCTAACCGCGTAGTTGAAAACCAACCCCTGTGGGATCTGGTGGAGGAAGGGTGAGGTGATATTTCAGCGAACGCCTGCGCTGTGATTGCTCGTCCTAGCTTTTCATAGCTCACCCTAGATTAAACTGTGATTACTGAAGCCGCATGTAACCGGATTTAAGATCGAACTGCCATGTGTGTTCATTCTTCATGGCTTTATTATAGGGATTACGGCAATAATAAAGCCTGAACTAAAGTTGATTATGATGTTGAATAGAGCATCAGGATAAAGGTTCAGTGGAAAACGAGAACAAGACCTGCTTTTAGGTTCTTTGTCTGTTGTTCGTAAAGGGAGTTCATTTGGATAAGCTTTTGGAGTTTGTTGCTCTTTTATAAATTTTATATTCTGCTGCTTTGCATTCTCCGTTGTGTAAATATTTCAGATTTTTACCCAAATCTGTGCTCCACAAAACAAGTCTATCCCACAAGACAAGCCTTCTTAATAAACATCACATTGTGATCTAGATTTTAAGGCTTGTTTTATTTTATGCATGAAGCTCTCTTTAGGGATACGACTGTTTCTTGGCTTCATGCGGTGTGTGAGTAGATGTGTGTGTGTGTGTGTGTGTGTGTGTGTGTGTGTGTGTGCGTGTGTGTCTGCTCATGCATGCACATACACACACAGTTTTAGTTCTTAAACTGCATAACAATGAACTTTGCGCTCCAACTGTATTCAGCACCCATCCTCCGGTCTGTCCGACAGTAATAGAGCTTAAAATGTGAGCTGTCAGAAAGAAAGCAGAAGAGATGTCCACTTCTCTGACCACAGCCGCAGGCAGCTCTAATACACCTGACAGAGGAAGTATTGTAGCCGTGTCCAGCTTCCTTGTTTTTTTCATCCTCTGTTCTCTGAGCTTCCGTTGACACAAAAACATAAACACACACATCCCCTTTCTGTACATATAGAAATAACCTCCCATCCTCTTTCCGACTCTCACTTTAATCTAAGCCATTCTTCCCATTTAATCATCGTTATTTACTATTGCGCAGATTAATCCCCTCTTTCTGCGTCTCAGCTGCCTGTCAGTTTCTCATCTCTCCCTCAGTCATGTGACTGCAGCTCAGATTTATCCATTTATTCCTTCGGTTAAAAAAAAAAACGCCTTTTCTCAGCAGGATTTTTATCTGATTGTGCTCATGTGGCCTCATTTCAGCCTGTATGAGCTCCGCCACTGTTTTCATACTTTGACTTTACGGCCTTAGTGATGAACTAAATCTGTGTTAATACAAAGTGCTACAGTTTTTTAACTACGGCATGGTATCAGGTGATAGGCTTGTTTTTGTTTATAAAGTGAATGCACCTTTGCTTTCTGAGTTGTAGGGATGCACCAATACCACTTTTTCCTTACCGATACCAATACTGATACCAGCTTTTCAGTTATCTGCCGATACCAAGTACCGATACCAACTACCAACGCTATAGATCCTGATATTTATAGGGTTCCACTTTTTATATGTTGTATTTTGTTCTAGCTTGCTTCTTTATGCTTGCTAGAATGAAGTCGCTGTGTTCTTTGACATGGTTTTGCTTTAAATGCTTAATTAAATTTGACGTATTGAAGTCTTTGTTGGTCGTGCCACACCTCAAAATGCTGCCATTACAAATTTTGCAGCGGGCATTTTTACTGCTGCCCGTCTCAACCGAGAAATACTCCCACACTGCGGACATGCTGTTGGCTTCAGTCAAGTGGTGCGCATGTGCGTCAATAAGCCTCATGGTATCGGCGCTCTCTATTGTCGATACCGATACTGTGTGTACGTGCTAGTATCGGTGCAACACTACTAAGTTCTGCTCTAGGCTAAAATAGCGTCTTACAAAGCTCTCCTTTCTGTTTTGATAGGTCGGTTTT
>CM038702.1:34892624-34985124 GCA_021613375.1 Megaleporinus macrocephalus | reverse complement strand
TTAACCGCTCATTCACGCCGCCGCATATACGAGCCGCTGTGTCTCCGCAGGTCTGAGCCGCTGTTTCTCCACATGGGCCTCCGCTCACACTCACACACACACACTCACATATTACACACTCACACAAACTCACACTCAGCGCTGCGACCTCACAGTCCGGGGTGAAACACAGCGCGCGCTTTGGTTCCGCCGAGAAAAGAACAGTCACTGTTAGACACAGGTGTGAGCACGTGCAGCCACGTCCATACAGTACCACAGACCTGTGAGCTCTCAGAATAAAGCTGGAGTTGTTTTCTTATTTAATTTCTCTGGACGAGCGATGCCAGTTGTTCCAGTGGGCATCAGTGCAGTTCTTCTGGATACATATGACCGGTGTCCAAAGAAAAACACGTATATTCATTTTTGTGGATTTTATTTAACACATCGTTTGAACACGACAGCTGCTCTTTACATCGAGTGGAAACTTAAAGACGATAATCCTCAAAATTACATGGAAAAAATATTCTGCTTCCATTGACTTACATTAAAGTAGAGACTGTTTTTGTTCTGTCCTGTAAAGTTGTCAATTTGCAGCTGTCTACAGTTCAGGAAGACTGCCTTAAGAAAACAGGGATTTTGTTGTCAGTGTTTTGTTGTTATTGTTGTTATTATCATAAATGAATATTCTTTTAGACTGAAGCCACTCTGCAACGTTGGAAGAATTAGTTAAAACTAAATCACTGATACTTGTTAAAGTGAAGTCTGAGACCTTTAGGCCTCATTGTGGTCTCTTTATGTTCAGTAACATTCAAATATGTTCCATAAACTAAGGATCTTATTATAACTGAGCAGGGAACAGTGAGATAAATATCTTATTTAACTGTAACATATTTTAACCTTATATATATTATTTAATGCAGCTGTCCAAAGGAAAACATATCTCCATCTTATGCAACATTTCAATGCAGCCGTTTACATTGTGTAAACATTTCATGATGAGTGGACCAATAGAAATTCTTCAAAACCACTTAGGAAAAAAATCCGGTTCCACTGACTTACATTAAAGTGAAGACTGTTTTTGTCCTCTCCTGTAAAATCTCCTGTAAGAGATACTTGTTTTTCTTTAGACACCGATATCATTTAACCTTTCCAGCTTTAGCCAGAATGTCTAGTCTTTAGTCTAGTCTTCCATACGACTGACTCCACTACAACCATATGACATCACAGTGTGACATTCGTGGCTCACGTATGGAGGAATTTTTCCTTTTTGTTATGTTTTTATAATAAATAAAACATTCCCATTTGTTTTTTTTCATATTTTAATAATATTAAACATGTACACCAATGTATGGTATTTTCTTTTGTGTAAAACATGTAAGTCAGGAATATGTGCCTTGTTGATCTGTATTTTGTATACTTTGTCAATAAGAAAGTTGTTGATAGGACAGTGTACAGAAAGTGTTTATATATAAATAATGGCTATCTGCAAATAAAACATACCACTTATTTTGGGTTTGATTAGATACCAAACAATACCAAGGCTAATATCCTAATACCAATGCTTTTGTTATTAAAGGGGAAATTGTTTGTGATTTGTACAGAAAAAAATATTTTTAGGGAAATAACTCATAATAACACAATCTGTTATTATACCGCATTCACTGAGTCTCATGTGGCTGTGAGTGACTGTGTGTGGCTGTGTGTAGTTGTGTGTGGCTGTGAGTGACTGTGTGTAGCTGTGTGTGGCTGTGAGTGACTGTGTGGCTGTGTGTAGCTGTATATGACTGTGAGTGACTGTGTGACTGTGTGTGGCTGTCTGTGGCTGTGTGTAGCTGTGTGTGGCTGTCTGTGGCTGTGTGTAGCTGTGAGTGGCTGTGTGTAGCTGTGTATGACTGTGAGTGACTGTGTGGCTGTCTGTGGCTGCGTGTAGCTGTGTGTGACTTTGTGTAGCTGTGTGTGACTGTGAGTGACTGTGTGTGGCTGTGTGTAGTTGTGTGTGGCTGTGAGTGACTGTGTGGCTGTGTGTAGCTGTGTATGACTGAGAGTGACTGTGTAGCTGTGTATGACTGTGAGTGACTGGCTGTCTGTGGCTGTGTGTAGCTGTGTGTGACTGAGTGACTGTGTGTGGCTGTGTGTGACTGTGAATGACTGTGTGGCTGTGTGTAGCTGTCTATGACTGTGAGTGACTGTGTGACTGTGTAGCTGTGTGTGACTGAGTGACTGTGTGTGGCTGTGTGTAGCTGTGTATGACTGTGAGTGACTGTGTGTGACTGTGTAGCTGTGTGTGACTGTGTGTGGCTGTGTATAGCTGTGTATGACTGTGAGTGACTGTGTATGACTGTGAGTGGCTGTGTGTGACTGTGAGTGACTGTGTGGCTGTGTGTAGCTGTGTGTGGCTGTGTGTAGCTGTGTATGACTGTGAGTGACTGCATAGCTGTGTGTGACTGTGTGTGGCTGTGTTTCTGTGTATGACTGTGAGTGACTGTGTGTGGCTGTGTGTGGCTGTGTGTAGCTGTGTATGACTGTGAGTGACTGTGTGTGGCTGTGAGTGACTGTGTGACTGTGTAGCTGTGTATGACTGTGAGTGACTGTGTGTGGCTGTGAGTGACTGTGTGTGACTGTGTAGCTGTGTATGACTGTGAGTGACTGTGAGTGAATGTGTGTGACTGTGTAGCTGTGTATGACTGTGAGTGACTGTGAGTGAATGTGTGTGACTGTGTGTAGCTGTGTATGACTGTGAGTGACTGTGTGTGGCTGGGTATAGCTGTGTATGACTGTGAGTGACTGTGTGTGGCTGGGTATAGCTGTGTATGACTGTGAGTGACTGTGTATGACTGTGAGTGACTGTGTGTGGCTGTGAGTGACTGTGTGTGACTGTGTAGCTGTGTATGACTGTGAGTGACTGTGAGTGAATGTGTGTGACTGTGTGTAGCTGTGTATGACTGTGAGTGACTGTGTGTGGCTGGGTATAGCTGTGTATGACTGTGAGTGACTGTGTATGACTGTGAGTGGCTTTGTGTGGCTGTGAGTGACTGTGTGTGACTGTGTAGCTGTGTATGACTGTGAGTGACTGTGAGTGAATGTGTGTGACTGTGTGTAGCTGTGTATGACTGTGAGTGACTGTGTGTGGCTGTGTGTAGCTGTGTGTGGCTGTGTGTAGCTGTGTATGACTGTGAGTGACTGCATAGCTGTGTGTGACTGTGAGTGACTGTGTGTGGCTGTGTTTCTGTGTATGACTGTGAGTGACTGTGTGTGGCTGTGTGTGGCTGTGTGTAGCTGTGTATGACTGTGAGTGACTGTGTGTGGCTGTGAGTGACTGTGTGACTGTGTAGCTGTGTATGACTGTGAGTGACTGTGTGTGGCTGTGAGTGACTGTGTGTGACTGTGTAGCTGTGTATGACTGTGAGTGACTGTGAGTGAATGTGTGTGACTGTGTAGCTGTGTATGACTGTGAGTGACTGTGAGTGAATGTGTGTGACTGTGTGTAGCTGTGTATGACTGTGAGTGACTGTGTGTGGCTGGGTATAGCTGTGTATGACTGTGAGTGACTGTGTATGACTGTGAGTGACTGTGTGTGGCTGGGTATAGCTGTGTATGACTGTGAGTGACTGTGTATGACTGTGAGTGACTGTGTGTGGCTGTGAGTGACTGTGTGTGACTGTGTAGCTGTGTATGACTGTGAGTGACTGTGAGTGAATGTGTGTGACTGTGTGTAGCTGTGTATGACTGTGAGTGACTGTGTGTGGCTGGGTATAGCTGTGTATGACTGTGAGTGACTGTGTATGACTGTGAGTGGCTTTGTGTGGCTGTGAGTGACTGTGTGTGACTGTGTAGCTGTGTATGACTGTGAGTGACTGTGAGTGAATGTGTGTGACTGTGTGTAGCTGTGTATGACTGTGAGTGACTGTGTGTGGCTGGGTATAGCTGTGTATGACTGTGAGTGACTGTGTATGACTGTGAGTGGCTGTGTGGTTGTCTATGGCTGTGTGTAATTGTGGCTGTGGCAATATGTGACTGTGTGGCTGTCTGAGGCTATGTGTAGCTGTGTATGACTCTGTGTGTGGCAATGTGTGACTCTCAAACTGTGCTTACATTTAAAACACTGCAGAACTGCTAACAAAAACATTCAAGGGGCCAGTAAGTTTTGCTAGTATATATATATATATATATATATATATATATATATATATATATATATATATATATATATATATATATTCTGTGACTGGTGGGGATACAACTACCCACCACCATGTTTCCCTGACTACAAATCTCCCAGTAGCTGTCTCTCTTTGTGGGTGTGTCTGTGTGGAACTAGCACTAATCTTCTAGCAGAATGAAGAGGACAGTACAAGGGAAGTAGGTGAAAATACAGGTGTTTCAGAAACGTTGGGTCAAACCATTTCATAAAAATATAGTTATTCATTACTCGAGTCGTGAATCGGCACAGGACACAATAATACCAAGGTAAGCATTTCGTTCACTTCTTCAAGTTCTTCCCTTTTTTTAATGAAAGATCTTTTGGAATACAATACAATCTGTAGACAGATTAAAATTTCCCTCATTAACAGTACAGACATAGCCTGGGCTTCAGTACATCCCAATAACATTCACATCAGAAACATCAGAGTCACCTGAACGTAAACCAGAAGATCCAGCAAAACCACATTTACAGCAACCTAGACCATCTGACTGTCTCCAGTTCATATAGAAAACCTAAATATGGTCAGTTATTATTATACAAAGTTAATCAAGGAAATACTAACATGGGTGTTATCCAAAGCCAAAGCTAGTTTAACAAAGTCGAGAAGACGATTAACACAGCAGCAGTATGCTTTATGAAGGTGTTGTGTTTTCTTTCGTCGCAGCACGCTGCACAAGCCTGGAAAACCAGCTCTTGATAGTACTATTCTGCTATGGTGTAATACCCTGGAGCAAACGCACAGACTGGAAAATGTAATCAGACTTCAGAGGCCTTTGAAACTCTCGAGGCCATTGGATACCTTAAATTGTTCCAGCAAACAAATGCCACTTAATCTCTCGTCCACATTGCACATCCAACCTCTCATATCCCTGAACGTTTGGCACTGGAGAGGCAGTCTCGTTCTCTTGCACGCCGCCGTGACAGACGCATGTACTGCACACATACACACAGACACACATACAGAGGGGGGCCGCCAGGCGCCCCGCAATAAAGTCCCACACAAATCTCAGAGTGAATGTACTTTTAGTGTTCACGTTAAGAGGTCAAGAGTCCAGTTGATCAAGTAGAAGTTGCTTGTAGCAGCATTCATCAGCTGTAGGTAGTTACGGGTTCGGTTCTTTTTTCTTTATTCCTCCCACACGTGCTGGTCTGTGATCAGCCTCCTGCTCCAAAGCTGGAATCTGGATCAGTTTTAGGGGGAAAGCCCAAACCGGCAAGAAGACGACATCTACCACAACTTCAGTACGAGAAACAGCAGAGCTTGTTCACTGTTATCTTGAGAAGGTCATGTTCACATTCAGATATGTCCCCATTCCCTCGGAGAAGACTTGGAGAGTTGGACATGGGGAGCTAAGATATTCGTACCGGACAACTTGATTCAACTACAGTCTTAAAAATAAAGGTTCCAAGAGGGGGTTGGTTGGTGCTCTGTTATAGAAGAAGCACTCTCTCTGAAGGGTCCTTTGGATGGATGGCTTTTTATTTTCTGTAAATGCATGAGAGTGAAGAACCCTTCCATAAAGAACCTCCACCTCATCCAAAGGATCCCCACTTTCAGGAACCTTTATTTTTAGGAGCGTACTGGCTTGTTTCTTTCATCACAGTTTGTTTCTGTCATTCATAGAAGTAGAAAATATTATAGACAATAGAAAAAAGTTCAGCAGAAGTTAATACATTTGCTTCTCACTTAAAAACCTCGACGCATTTCATCTTCAGTCCTTCAGAATATTTACAAAACATGGTTTAGTTTAGCATAAGCACAAGCTAAGTATGGCATTGGGAAAATCTCCAATGTAATGTTAGAACCCTCCCTCTGATCACGGGATTCTGTACAATAGACGCTCCCGCCAGTCAAAGTGTTGGCCGGCACAGTCCTGACCAGCGTTAAAGGGCCAGCGATTAAAGGGATGGTTTGGATTGTTGTTGTTTTTTTTTAAATGAGTGTTAAAGGGAGGTTTCTGTTCATTTTACTGGATCAGTGAAACAGTGCATATGATAGACTAAAGCAGGGAAACAGTCCTGACACTCAGGCTGGCGAAGTTAAGGGTGCAGTACAGTGAGGTACCACCTCCTTTCCATTCACAGGCAGCGAGTCCTTAAACAGTCCCACCAAACCCTCATGATCTACAGGGCTAATCTTGGGACTTTGAGGTAAAATGAAATTTATCAGTCTGTGAAGGACTGTGTGTAAGTGATGGAGCTCGAAATAAAAACAGATTAGAAATCCAGTAACTCTGTTTGGTCAGTTATAAACCAGATGCTAAAAAAACAAAAAAACGTTTAAGGCATTCTTAAACCGAATCTGCATAACCTTGGTTTTGTCTAGGGGTGCACAATATACTGGTTGTTAATCAATATCACAATACTGGCCTTTGCAATACCGCAATGTGCAGCCATATAACAAATGACTGCAGAACTAATTATAAGATTTCCAATTTCTGAATTGGTCAAAATAATGGAGGGCAATCTTTACTAATGTGTTCTGATACATTTCAAAGCATACTGCACCTACAATATGAAGAAATGTATTCCCAATATTGTACAACCCTAGTGATATCCAAGCTAAAGCACTTTTCAGAGGACCACAGGAGGAGAAACAGTCATCTCCTTGAGTACTCAGACAAGGCAAATGTCCGTGCCCGTAGGTGTCTGTGTGGGTTAAACAGGTCCCGGGATCAGGCCCCAGAGGGAGTGGGTGCGGGAGAGCAGTCCTATCTGCGAGGGGTAGCTGAAGGAGCACTGTAGCGAGGTGTGTTGTCGTTCGGGGCAGGGGTAGGGAGGAGGATGTTGCCGTTGTTGGTTGCGGAACACAGCTGAAGGTGTCTCAGGTACTCTGCGTGGACCGGCTTGTGGCTTTGCAGAACCTTTATAGCCTCATCCACTGAGAACCACTCCCGCTTACGACCTGCAGAGGGAGACAGAGAACCGTTTAGAACAACACACTGAACTGAATGGAATTAATTCAAGTGGAAATGAATTAAATTCCACTGATTTTCCATCATTTTTATATGATTCAGTGACTGATTCAGAGACCAAGCCAAGTCAACCAAGCCATTAGGAGAGGTTTGATGTGGGATGGTCCAAATGTACAGAAACGTATAGAGAGACTCAAATTTCTTTTTTTTTTTACTAAAAATGCATTATATTATACATTTTATTGCATTTGTAAATCTCTACACATAGGAATTAAAGTCAATTCAAGCAGATCAACATTTTTTATTTTATCAGTATCCACAGATATGTACATGAAAAATATTGAATATCAGCACCAGCACACAATTCCCACAGGAAAGCAGCCCTACTGAAAAAACCTTGTCCATTTGCTTTGACTATTAAAACATAAGAACTCAGTACTTCATATGAACATTGTTTCTGTGCATGCCTGATTAATACATCTACAGTTTTTGTGTGACAGTAGGTCAGTAACTGCTACTAACAGACTATTTGAGGGTCTTCTAAAAGTAGAGGGTAACTTGGCTAACCTGGCTATTCCATGTTGCAGCCTGAGGCGAGAACAGCGTCCTGGCTGAATGAGCGCTGTTCAGCTGAACGGGACGGAGGAGAACTGGCCGCAGTGTGTACGTGCGTGAGCGTCTGTGTGTGCGGATGGGAACTACTCTGGCATTCTGAAGGGCACTGCAGAAATCAGGTGACCCGTGCTGTAAGAGCAGAGGGGGCCCATTTAGGGTCGACTACCAACGCGGCTTTGTCGCTATGGCTTTCCTTTCATTTCCGAGAGAGGGTCCATGAAGCCCGACGCTGGGAGGACTGATGCTTCTGTTGTTTCTCTGTTGGACTGTTTGAACTGTGTTGTACTGAAAAGCTGCATGACAGCCATTTAAAATGCTGCAGCGTTTACAAGAACTAGAATGATGTTCTCTGCACGTGTGGGGAACTTTCCTCAGTTTTACTAGCGGACGGTGGGCACATCCTGGTGTAACTGTACTATGTGGGATGTTCTGTGGTGAAAGCTCTGTGGAGGCTGCTGTTTTTACTCAAGCTGTGCTATTTCTTATACTCTGTATTTGTGATCTTTAGTATTTTTATAGCTACAGAACAGATTTTAGAAGTTTTATGTGGTTTTATGTGTCATAAAGCATGTTTACATTATCCTTTTATCTACTGATACAGTAAATGAGCTCTGTTCTGATTGGCTCCCACTGTACCTCATTCAAAAATACACTTGGAGCTGGAATGCCCTTCAGTATTAAGGGGCAGAGGCAAACTGCTGTGGGCTAAATAGGCAATCCTATGTAAATGTGTTGGTTTCTATGACACTGTGTAAACAGGGCCTGTACGAGCTGGGGCGTGACTGGAACTTTTTTAAACTTTACCATCATTTACATACAACATCAAGCATTTTTATTAGAAAAAAGAAGTATTACCAATACTGATATGGGTCTTTCTGCTGGTTTATCTCTTGTCAGATTATGTTCCAGTGCATATATTATCAAGTGCATTGACATTATGTTACTGCAAAGTTACTAAATACTCCGAGAGTTAAAAATAAATACTTTAAAAGCAAAATGTGGGAGCAACATATGCAGCCAAATCTTTCATCTCATTTCTGTGGGACAGTCTTTAGTCACATTAGCTTTTCAAAATCTTTATTTTTCTACATCAGCTTCCTTAGTTTTTCTTACAATGATTAAAAAAAAAAACTGTGCATCTTCATTTTCGTTAATTTTCATTTTTCTCCATCATAAAAGCTGTCCTTTAAATCAGTCACCATTATGTAGATAGTTTTATTTTTTTTTTGGAGAGCAACGACAGAAGTGCTCGATGGATGTCATTTTTTTCAGCTACACAATTTCAACATGCACAATCAAAGGAAATGTAAAAACTGTCCACCCAGTAAAGCACACTAATGAAACAGGACTTGGTGTAAAGGTTCTGTAGAAATCGTAAAGTATATGACCTCCGAGGAATCCCCCACAAGAGACACATAAAAAGCACTGCTGACAGCGAGTCAAGGGGACCGATAGTTACACATTAATGAATGCTCACCGGCAGAGCAGACATCGGTCACACCAAAGCTCCAACGAGGTCACGCGCTGACAACCCTGGCCTTGGTGTTTAATAACCGAGCAGCACTAAACACACTGTACACGTCTGTGTAGATTACTGTTCTCGTCAGGCTCCGTTTATAGCCGGACAGCCCATAATATAATACACAGTGAGACAAGTTTAACACTCACTACAAAAACCCAGCTTCGTCTGCTGAGAAACCGAAGGCATGCTCACAGTTGCTGTGTAAACTTACCAATATTTACTGAGTCCTCCCAGGCCTCCAGAGTCTCCGTCACGGTCAGTACGTACACATACGTACGGTGCTTCCTGTCCTGGTTGTGCTGCATGACAGTATGACAGAAGTTCAGCCTTGTTTGTGAAGGTACAGGAAATTGTGAATGAGTGTATATGGAGTAAAGTGCAGGTTCTGAGATCAGAGTATAGTCTCACCTCAAAAACACCCAGGAGGCGTCCCAACTTCCCCTTCACTCCAGCCTACAGGAGACGGAGAGAATAGAGATAAATATGGGAGGAATAAGGGGCCTTGAAAAGCAAGGAATGAAAATCACAGAGCCTTGACACGTAGAACCTTATCTAAGCCCATATTATATCAAACTATGTATAACTATTACATGAATGGGTTGTATAACTATAATAAGTAAAACTAAAATATACACAAAAATCTGAAAAACATGCATCCACTGCTTCCTTCTTTAGCTTTGCACTGGAGCAGCAAGTCTAATGTAGCTAACTTTTATTATTAATAGTATCAGTTATATTATTACTACCAATTATTATCAAGCAAACTGCTTGCCTAAATCATCAGGTGCCTCAAAACTGTATTTATGGGGATGTAACAGTACAACACATCACTCTGTATCATACTGTACTGTATGATGTGGCTGGCCTGGAGTTCACATATTAGCTTGTGGCTAAAGAGTCAGATCAGGACACTATAAAACCAGTAGTTTCGTATGTGGTACTTTCAGAATACTGGTTGCACTAATAAACGTATTAACATGAGGCTCTCTGTATTTAAGCCACACTAATAATGGACTGAATCGAGACGCTGCTGCAGTCGTTAAGTCCTGTTTGTGTTATTATGGAATCGTGTTTGATTTATAACTAAAATGATGGTACCAGTTAGGAAAAACAGTAAAGTCTGTCGAAAGGGGATCCATTTTTGCATGTAGGGCAACTTGGAAATAAAATATTAATAATTTTTAATAATATAAAGCTGCAATCAACAACAACGATACTTGACATTTCCATGATGCACGATATGCATCACAATATTTAGTTTTTCTGAGAACTGGTAAGTAGGAACAGGTGAAAATCAGCAGCAGTGCCACCTTTAAGAAAAACTATCAAAACTATGAACACATCACATACTCTGCTGCTCTCGATCCAGTTAAGCAGACCAGCATTTGCTCTGTTTGTATTGAAATACACTGTTTGTTCTACACAACATGCCTGACACGACTGATCACGATGAGGTAGAGTAATGATCTAGACAATGGTGCAGAAGAAGACAAAGATCTTCATGTGAAGGCTCTTTTATTGAACCTGGCAGCCGAGAAGAACCACTAACCTGGCCTAGATAGCGGGCACGTCATTTCAAGCACAAACAACACACGTGCACGTCTTCACATCAACAACAGCAGCTTATTTCACTTGATTTAAAGTTTCTCTCACTGCGAGTCTGGTGCTCCTGCGTGTCGATGGGTAAACATCCAGTGGTGTGACGCTCCTGACCTCCAGCAAGTCTATTAATTAACCTTGCACTGACCATAACAGCAGCCACAAACCCAACCCTTCATCTAGCTGTAGATGTAATCTAGTCCTGACCGTAACCCAGCAGTTGAGAATGGGGAAGGATTCATTCCTGTTCATCTACATCAACATGACCAGCAGCCTCTCAGAGAAGCACCGGACTGTATATCTGGCAGACCACCGAGGCAGCCCACACTGCAGTCTGACCCAGGAGCTGAGCTGTGTAGGCCACACACTAGCAATGTGCTGCCTCGGCTCACTTTCCTTCAAGTGTGACAGTTAAGGCTCATAATGTGCGCTGGCTCATTACGTGTTTGGCTTTGAACGAACAGAGGAGGTTTCAGCGATTGCTGATGCTGATTCTGATGATAATGACCTACCTCTTCATAAACCTCCCGCACCGCTGCTCCGCAGGGCTCTTCCTCCGGCTCCATTCCGCCCCCCGGCACGATCCACTGATCTGGATGTCGACTGCTGCTCACCAGCAACACCTGCCAAACAAGTCAACTTGTTACTAGGGAACGTACGGCTTGAAAAATCAATGCCTCACACCACACGCACGGCACTCCTTTACCCAACGCACACCGGTATGTATTACAGATCACTGTCCAGATCACTGTACTCCACTGAGGTTTCTTTGTTGTCAGTTCCAAGTTATCACACCTTAAATAAATATTGCAATACATATTGTGTATGATGACGTAGTGTCCTGAAAAATACCGCTACCCTAAAAAATACTGCTACCCTAATACAGTCAATATCGACCCGCACCATTAACGTGTGGCATACATAATGCAACCTACACATGCACAGCTACTTTTCTTTTCTATACAAAAAAACAATACACTGAATACATTATAGCAATATATTCTATGGGTATTTTTAAAATATAGAAGGCAGCAAGGAACAAGCATTCTATTGTACAAGGACAAAGAAAGTCAAAGTAAAATAAGTGAACAAGCAGGAGTACGTACTTCAAATCTAAAACATTTATAGAGAAAATGGGGCTCCTAACAACCGTGCAGGACTTGGTTAGACACCCTAAACAGTCTTCATCAGAGCTTTGAACTCCACTCTTGCTTCACTTTTCCAGCTGTTGTATATTCACACAAGAGTGACCCAAAATCAACAGGTGGAAACTTGTTAACACGGACGTGCTTACTGTAAACAATAGGACTCCATGGGCGTCGGCTTTTCTAATTTTGCCCATAATGCCAATTTCCATACGCACCTCTAGAAGATTAGCAACATGCTCAGTGCTCCACCAGATTCAATACCACATATAACACAGACCTCTGAAGTGTGTAAGTATACTCAAGTAATATAGTCTTCATGATGCAGGGTTACTGTGAAATCATTAATAAACCCTTAAGCATGGCCTGGTATGGGTTAACGAGGTGGTTCTCTGGGATTCAGCCCAAAGAAATATAAAATATTTAAAATATTTGCTCTCCAAGAATAATAACACCCTTACTTTCCATTTGACTGAGCTCTATGTGACCCATCATGCAAGGCAAGCCATATTTACTACAACATAAACAAGCCGTTTACGTTTCTGAACACTGTACTATATTTCCAAAGGCTGTATTGAATCTATTTACTCTATCTAGCCCACAGTGAATAGGTGGAAACGAGTTAGTACAGGCACCTCTCAGAGATGTTAGGCCAGTGTCACTGTTCCACCAGACTTATGAGCACGTATTACACAACTTTACATACGACTGAGGCCTGTAAGTGGCCTTCAAGTAGCATAATCTTCAACATTTACTATGCAGTTCTACTGTGAACTCATCAGTAATCACTTTAGCCTTGCCTGGTGTGAGTTCGCAGGGTGGCACTCTGGATCTGACCCAAAAAACGTCTGCTCTTCGAGAATGTGGGCCCACATACGACAACAGCCATCATTTCCACTTGACAGCAGCTAATGCGGAGCATTATTTATTAAAAAATACACTGACCATTCACACCTCCAGCAGCTGCACAGCCACAGAGTGGTGAAGAGGAGAAACTGGGTTAACACAGGTCTGTTTATTGTAAACAATCAGATTACACCCACTTTTCCACACAGAGATGATGTACAGCCATACGTCAATGACTGGAATCAGGACAGACTACTCATTGGACCTGAGCTTGTTCAGTAATGTGGTCTGGCCCGGCCCGGTAGCATGAAGTGTTATTTAAAGTGTGTGCAAACGTTTCTCTCTGACAGATGGGGAGCTGCCGTGCTGTAATCTCCGTGACGGCAGACGTCTCACTTTGCTCTATGACTGGCTAATCCACAGGTCGCTGAGGAGGCTTCAGGTGTTGCTGGCTGTTATGGGATTTGGGGGGGGGTTGATGGTGGAGGTCAGCCACCCGCCCTGAGACACACTCACAGGCTGCACGTGTTTCTGCTCTGTGCCGAGGTCAGGTCGCAAGCTGCACCTGCCTTTTTCTGGCCCGATCAGACCGAGCCTTGAGGTTATTTTTACGGCCCGGTAAATAGCTAACCGAGAGAGACGTCACGGTAGCAGAGGTTCACTGATTCACTGACAGATGCAGAAGAGTGCAGAAGGTGTGGTTGTAGATGTCTGTATTATATACATTTATATTGATTATATTGATTTATTGACACTGGCCAATAAAACAAAGACAGCTTGCAATGCACAGTAACAGACAGACCACCAACTCTAACGGCTTCTGCTCTTACGTCAAACTCTTCAGTCAACTAGAACGATGAAAACATGTTGTAGCAAAGCCTGAACTGATAAACATGAACACAAAGCACATTTAAAATATCAAAACCTATAACGCACACCCAACATAAGAGGATACCATGTTATATCACAACAACCTTAATGTAAGGATACCTGAGGAAACTAAATAAGGAAACTAATAACAGCTAATTAATACAATAACAGCGCAAAGAAAGCTTGAAAGTTTCTGCTGTTAATCAGAATTGAAGACATTTTGAAACTGAATTAAACCTGAATCATATATGACAGTCATATTAGTCTCAAATCTATTACAACTGGCATGTAAATTTTTGATAATGACAAAAGAGTCATCAAAAAACAGGCCAAATCTGGTTCTATGAGCAACTGGTCACATTTCATCGGCCAAATTTCTTTCAGTTCTATTAGAATTATGTGTAATTCACGAAAAAGGATGAAGCTTTGAACACAGTTGATGTGTAAGCACATATAGGGGCTATTCTAGCACTACCGAGTATAGATAGAGGGTTTTTTTCATGAGACAGTAGATGTGGTACAGTGTATTAAGGAGACTACATGAACAACGCTTAATAACCACAGTGTTCTGTACAACTGTTTAAAGGCTGAGCATTTTGGAACAATAGCATACTTTCAGTTTAGTATTTCTGATTATCAGCATCATTTCTTGACTATTATAAACATAATGGCTTGAGGTCTAATTTCCACCTCTATGAAATTTGCAATGTTAGCACTGAGGCAACAGACTGCTACACCAGGTCTAATGCCACATATGGCAACTTCACCTCAGACATGGACATCTGAAGCTTGTTGTAGGCTTTTAAATACATATTCTTATATAATACAGTTTTTCGATTTGGCAAAAATGTAATATCAACAATTTTATATAATACGACTATAAAACTCAAAATTAAAGCTCATAATGTTGCATGATACTCCAAATTCAAACTTCTTAAAAACAATGAACCTAAATGTTTAGATACTGGGGGGCACAAGGTACCAAATTTCTTATTGATGGTGTTCGATTGTGTTTTTGTGAGTGGCATTACTAATTATAGTGTAAACATGTATTGTGTGTCATGAAAACTTTTTATAGTATCATGATATTACAGTTTTGCCACATCGCTCACACCTATTTAAGGGGGATGGTACTCGGGAGTCAGGCCCCAAGAACATTTGCTCGGTCAGAATTTAGCCCCGGGTCGAATCTCCTGGACGGCCCCTGATGTAAAATTATATCAAGCAATATTATCGGCTGTCAGAATATTAGCTCCTGGCATCGGAGCTCAGCGTGTAAGTGTGTCGGGGCCGAAAGCTGCACATAGCGACACATTCTGAGTCCCCTGAACATCTATAACAGAACATGCTGTGTGCACATGTGTGAGCGCGAAGGAGGGATCAGAGACACATTCTGAGCATCGTGAACATCTATAACAGAACGGGCTCTGTGACCGGGCGCATATGCATCCGCATGCTTGCATGTGTGAATGTGTGCAGGCCTGTGTTATGGCCCCCGTTTCACAGAACTGTGACGCGGGGATTGTTTTTAGTTTGTACAGACGCTTGTGTCTGGCTGAATCTGATGCATTCAAGGTTGTCACCGCTCGCAGCCAGAAAGCCGAGAGGACAATAAAAACAAGCGCTGCCATTGTGACTGCCTTTCAATGTCCTACATTCATTCAGCTCGTTCAGAGGGAGTTAATAGGAACAGCGGCTAAGCTAAACCACATGCAAAATAGGGGTGTGAGAAAATATCGAAATATCAAGTATCACAATATTATGTCTGGTGATACTGTATTGATTCTTAAAAACATAGTGTCCATACACAGATTCCTGATAGACTGTGAATCATTGTGTGTTGTGTTTAAACCTCTGACCACTATAAATATATTTGTAATCCATTTTCAGCTCCACTCCAACATTAACAAGCAGCACAAGGGCGCAATGCTATTGTAAACATTGGTAAACCTGGTCATATAGTGGTGTGTTTTTATAGTAGAACTTTAAAAATCACTATATATCACTTGGGTTGCGTTATTGCAGTATATCACAATATATTGAATTGTGATACGTATTATATCGCTAGGTTCTTCCCAATACACAGCCCTAATGCAAAAACAGCACAGATTTCCATTTGAAGGTCTCCTCTGACCAGAAATCGAACTCATGGTCAGTGTAGTGCCTCATTTTCCACACTTGACTTACATCCTTGTGTTCACCTGAACCTTTCTTCTGGCCAGAAACACCTACAGTCAGGATATGATGTATCCTTTTTTCTATGGATGCGCAACAACATTCCATAGTTTTCCAAGTCTGCAGCAGCGGCAGGACAGCAGACCGGGTGAAAGCTGTCATTAGGACCCAGTGAATGAACAAAGTCGGCTCAGGAGAGCTGAACTCTGAAGAAAAGGTGAGTTTAATCTGATTGTAAACGAGGGCAAAGACCCACGTCAGGGCCTGTGATTGCCTAAATACAACTGTTTCGCTGTCTGTGATCATCCTTCACTTTCAAAGAGGTAATGATGTGTACAGAACAGCTGTAATGCGCACCTACTCTGAGTTTTAAACAGGTCATCAGGTACCTCTGTTATGAAAACAAGTCCGAAACGAACCATATAATAATCTTAATTATAGCCTGATTCTTATGTGGACATGATTTCAGCTGTTGCTCTCTGCTAGCCCACAACTGTTATTTGTCACCACTTGTTTTCGTCTCAAATGCCTAATCAGATAAACAGAGAGTCATTCAGATAACAGTGGCTTGGATTGGTCTCCAATAACACATATGTGATTACGTTTATAACATGATGTACAACATGTGCACGTGGAAAAGCTGGCGGTTCAGATGCTCAGAGTATAGGCACTTGCTTGCTTATGCAGGAACCTGATACTGGCAAACGTCTGATTGGCTTATTACTTAACCTACATTATTTTAAAATCATAAACCGACTCGGTCTCTAGTACAGAATCTTATTACTGGAAGTTTGTCAGTGAGGTCATGACGTGTGTCTGCTGGTGGGGCTCTACAAGCACATCATTGCTGTCCAAAGACAAACCAGTATCTCCAAAATGATAACTTTACAGGAGAGGATCACAACAGTCTATACTTTTAAAGTAAATTTATGGAAGCAACATTTTTTTCAAGCTATTTTGAAGCATTTCTATTGGTCCATTCACATGTCATCATGACATTTTCAAACATATGGTCAATATTAAGACAGAGCAGGGCCTGGAGGGAATAGTCCAGTTTTTTTTTTTTATATCTGAAGCATCTTTAGTGTCCAGTCAATTACCATGGACAATTGTAAGTCCTTAGGGTTAAAGCCCCTCTAGACTGGCTCCAATTTAAATATGTTTGGAGTTCACAGGTTTTCAGTTTTTGCTAAATGCTGGAAAATGAATGTCCATGTCAACCGTATGCTACAGATGTGGCCGGCCTGAACTATTACTGTTTTGCACCATCACAAACTCTATTTTGGTGCTCTGAAGTGAACTTCACAACAGCCCAAACTTTTTTTAGTGTTCTTTTTTTATAGCTTTAAAAAAGAACACTGTTAAAGAGTCAGTGTGTCTGAGAGAGTGTACATGTTCAGCACTGTTCATATATGATTTATTATCCAACTGGAAATGTTTAGACCTTTAGGTCACCACTACTGCACTGTGGTGGCATATATAGCTTCTCTGGACTGGCCCTACTCATCATTTCCTAGTTCTTGACATGTTCTAGCAGAAGGAGAAGAAAAGCTAAAGAATATATTTGAGTTGAGGACATATTAAATATTTAATTTATTCATTATCAGTCTATGGCCATGATAGGCTGCAGCCATTTAAAGCCACAACAAAACTGGCAAACTGCTAGTAGTCTATTTTTAATAATAATCTTATTTTTAAGATGAAGAAGCAACATATTTTAAGAGTACTGGACAGCATATTAGTGCTTACATGTCTTATCAGTCCCTGTATTATTCACATCTGCAATCTGTTCCAGTGCTCTTTAATGATGAAACATGCCAGTCATTCAGATATTTTCTGAATCTGTCCATCTATTTCTAAGAAGCGAGCACCTCCGCATCCATATGCAACATCTCCAGGAAAGAACAGCCTGCTGTCAGTGACTCGCTGCAGCACGTGCAGCTGTTGTGCCGCTGCTACTAGTAATAAGGAAGGATAGAGCTGAGAAGCAGTGGAGGAGCTGGAGGACGGGTGGCATACAAGGTTAGAGCATCTGTAACTGTATAGTGAGCGGGGTGGCCTGTTCGCTTCCTTTGTGGGGCCGTGACGGCTTAACTGCTGTCACTGATCTCTCGCCCCCCTGCGCTGTCTCCTTTCACAAGTGCTGCCACCGCTGGCCATCTCCAGTTCGACACTGCGGCTCGGCTCAAGTCCGCCTCATTAGACGACTCCAGGCCAGCACTGCTCTTAAGCGAGATTGGTGAGGCGGTTCAGAGAGCTGGCCTCAGAACTGTTCACAGTGGCGGGTGTAACCTGAGCGCTGGTGAGTAATAAGGAGCCCTCGCTCCGATGTTAGAGAGCTCTTTAGGTCTGTCAGCGTGGCACAGTGATTCAGCAGGAGACTCTCAGGCCCAGTTCTACAACACTGACGCACACACTCACAGCCCCGATGAGTCACCGCTGCTCATACAGCGCTTTCACCACGTGGGCTCTTCCGACCAGTAATGCCAAAGGATGGTAGGAAACATTAACAATCGTCAGGCCTTAACTCGCTTTGCTTCAACATGTCTCATCAGCTCCAGGCCTCTTGTCAACAATGGACCAAAGTTCTTCAATAAGCTGAGCGTAATTAAAAGCTGACTAAACTTCGTCAACACGGAATTTGCAAACAGCAACCCAAAACAATGCAACATATCTAAGATCACCCTTCAGAAGCCCAGGGTTACAAGGTTCACACTGCAACGGCAGAGGTAAATCAGGGCTTTCTGCACAGACTCCTAGATTAGGTTTCACAATTTGCCACACAGACACATAAAAAGCACTGATATAGTGACTGAAGAGACTGAAGCCGACTCTTTTCTAGACCCCCTGATCCTCCTGGAGTGAACTAAAAATCTACAGTTAACAGTTAACATGCCTCAACAGACTATTTCAATTTGTAAGGCGACAACTGCTTCCCTCCGATACCATATTTACAACAAACTTCAAACTAGTGGTGGACAACATGACAGCACTTTAATCTATCGTGATCATTTCATTACAAAACGTGCCGCAGTACACTTTTCTGAATATATCGTGGATATCCTCTGTACCTAAAGAACAAACTGCTATGTACCTGATTAGTCCAGTCTCATTGTACTCAGTGCAGTATGAGGAATATAATCACTGCGTTCATAGTTTTATTGGCATTATTGGTGCAGTTTGTTAGTTTCAAGTTACCAAAACTCAATATTGTGAAGCTGGTCATGCATTATTAGAATGTATTAATCATACATCTCTACTCCAAACCTCTAGAACAAGGTCCACAGAATAGGGTTTGGCGAGATGACAATGTATCATCAATGTCCAAAGAAAAACATGCATTTCCATTTTTAATCATTTGTGAACGCATATGCTGACATTGACATGTCCTGCCAATTTCATGGTTAATGGACCAATAGAAATGCTCTAAAATAGCTTAGAAAAAATTCTAAATTCCACTGACTTGCATTAAAAGTAAAGAACATTTTTGTCCGGTCCTGTAAACTTGCTATTTTGGAGATGCTTGTTTTTCTTTGGACAGTGACAATAATTGATCTAAATAAAATAATACATTAGGCTACTATACAATATAATATATAATAATTAGGAATGCCCCGATACCCCTTTTTGCTGATACCAAGTAACGATACCGATACCAACTCTGACTTAAATGCTAGATATATGGCTATAAATCCTGATATTTATAATGTTCCACTTTTAGTAAGTTGTATTTTTTTATGTCTTATCCTGAATAAGATATAATAACCTTGAAAGAACACCATTTACTGGTTGAGTAACTGCACAGTTTCAGCGCTATAAAAAATTAAAATTGCCCTAATGCAGAAACACGTGCAGCCATTTATTCAAAAAGCTTCATGGTATCGGCTTTCTCTATTGCCGATACCGATACTGTGTGTAAGTGCCACTAATAATAATACATTAGGCTACAATACAATATAATATATAATAATACATTAGGCTACAATACAGTATAATATATAATAATACATTAGGCTACAATACAATATAATATATAATAATACATTAGGCTACAATACAGTATAATATATAATAATACATTAGGCTACAATACAGTATAATATATAATAATACATTAGGCTACAATACAGTATAATATATAATAATACATTAGGCTACAATACAATATAATATATAATAATACATTAGGCTACAATACAATATAATATATAATAATACATTTGGCTACAATATAATATGCTTTTCTGAACATATGGTGTATATGGTCGGTTCTTGCAGAACACTGACCAACTGCATGTTTCATTATAAAGAAAGCAAATTTGGATTTTGTGCACCACAACATTATATTGAATATTGAATAAAACTCATCACATTGACAGACAGTGTTTGTATGTTTTAATGTAGCACTTCTGGTTCTTCTCTCTGTTTCAACAGACTGGACCTATAATAAACATATCATGGGAAATTCCTGAAATATCACGATATTGTATTGGGGCAAGATCAACCACCTCCACATCATTTATGCGTTTATCAGTAAAAGCCTGACGATGATCAATACAGGTGTTCGGCTTTAAGCCTTTTTACTAGCTAAGCAGTTTCTCGCCATGGACCATGTATTGACAGAGTCACATCACAGTCTTTAGAGTCAGTGTACCTCTCACAGTGAAGGTACTGTGACAGGACAGGATAGTGGACAGGAGGGCAACACTCAGCGATGCTGTAAGTGGGAGAGAGGCGAGGATGCTCTCATACCAGTGGAGGTAATCCACCCTGTCAAAACTGTGACACACCCAAACACTTCAGGACAACTTTGTTCCCGGAAGCTGCTGCAGCGTGTGTAGTAAACAGAGGAGAGGGGAGCAGTGAGGGAGGTGCAGGCGAATTGATTGCATAACTGCGGTGCAGAAGAGACCGAGCGTGAGGAGTTCAGTTACCACGCTGCGATTTTGTCCCACTGACACGTGGGCTGCACGGTCAGTACTGAGTGAGGGTCTACTCAGCACTTCAGCAGCCTGTTCGCACCGCGCTGCGACACACGGGGAGAAAAGTGTATCATAAGAGAGTTTAATCCAGTTCTGTCTACCTAGCTGCTGTAGTCAAATCGGATTACAGCTTGTCTTCGGAGGCGGAATGTAGAGGGACCTGAGCAGATGTTCTGGGATTAAACTCCGGAGTGCAGCAGGGAGCTAACGCGCTGCAGCTTTAGCGCACAGGAAGGTGGACGTTACGGTAACTTCACTCTAACAACACCGTGAGAGGAATGTGAGTTTTGACGCCTAAAATTCACGAAATACCGGCCACCAGCAGCAGCACGAGCAGTTTTCTTTCCCGCCCTCATCAGGCAGTGGAGCGCTGCAGGCGTATTTTTTTTAACTACCCGTATACATGCACTCGACGCAGTCCTGCGCTATGATTGGCTAAAGGTAACTCGCCTCCTGCGCTACGATTGGCTGACGGCGCACGCTCACAAAGAGGCCGCCAATAGACAAAAGTACGAGCCATCCAGAGGCGGGACCTTCACGAAAACGGGTGGGAAACGAAAAACAAGGCTCGCTGTCCTCTGAACTAGACTGAACTGGCTGGCCGCAGGCAGGAGGCCAATATGAATGGACCCGAAAGACACGTACGGTTCTGTTTACTAGGCTGTTTTACAAGCGACGACGCAGCACGTCAATAAAAAGTTCGTCAGCGTATAAAATCCACGTTTGGTTTTTGGGGTATGATCAGGGTGAAAGCAGCACACACGCCGCCACAGCGCTGCACTGATTCGGAAAAAAGACACACAACCTCTGTTCAGACCGGATTTAGCGCACAGCTTAACTAGCTAGTTTTTCTCCTGCCGGTTTTAAGACTGAAATCGACGGAAGCGGAGTGCACACCTCCTCCAGCACCCCTCTTTACTCTCTCCCTGAGGAGAAAGGTCTCGCCCACCCTGCTACCCTACCTCGTCCTCTCGCTCGTTCTTGAAGCACAGACACGCCGCTCGCCGCTTGAAGCCCTCGCCGTCGTACGTCCTCGTCTGGTTGGGTTTGAACTTCATGGCTGCTTCAAGTCTCCGCCGATGTCCGAAAAGTGACAGCGACGCTGAGTGAACGACCCGGAGTCCGTAACGCGTCAGTCAGTCAGGAAGACACTAACCAGCATCGGCGCGACCGCAGAGAGTCTTCAGAGCTGAGGGAGCGCAAAATGTCCAAAATCTCCTCACAGCACCTCCGTACGGCCGATGTTGTCGTTATTTTCACCTGTTCAGCAGTTGCTGGGGTCCAGTGTCCATTCTCTCGCCAGGTTTTCTCCTCTCCTCCGGTATATATATGCGTGTGTGTGTGTGTGCGCGCGCGCGTGTCTCCCGGTCAGGCTGCCTCAGCCTCCCACCCCTCAGCTCCAGTGCGCAGCTGCCGCCGATGACAACACTTGAGCCGAGTCTCCAGCAGGCGCTGTGTAGTACTGCCGGGCTATTTCAGCCCCCCCAGCATCACAACATCACCATGTACATACAATACAAACCCACTTCGGTCAGCTTTCTAGAACAGGGGTGATCAGACCTTTGTGTAACGTGCGTGGTGGTCTGAGAACCAGAAAAAATAATGCTCTATATTATAAACAGAGAAGGTGGGCTTCACTGTGAGGGCTTTATATTGATCAATACATTTTCTATTAAGATATTATTCTTATATCTTATGCTATATCTATGGTCCTTTCTGAGGTGCTTAGCGCTTACCGCCTGTCCATGGCTAATAACGGGTCTCTACGATACAATGGATATCTTATCAAGTGAAGACAGCAGACGGGCCACACAGAACATCCTTGGAGTCTGGCTCTTGACCACAGGCCTCACTTGGATCCACTTTGTTCTAAGACTAATAAAATGAAAAGTAATGAAAACCCAACATCTACTACAGATGATGTGCTGAGGAGATGGTTTCTATGTAATTGTCAGTGTTCTTAAACATTAGACTGCAACATGAAGACGAAGGTCATGTTGTGGCTATAAATGTAGACAGGTTTGACTTTGACGAAGTAAAAAAGAAAGTCAGTCTAAGTTATAGTTAGCTCTGTTATCATTATGGACAATCAACAACACTAGTGACAACACTAGTCCATCACTGTGTGCTCACTGATAAGAAGATATTTTGAAAGAGCTCTGAAATTCCAATACCCTTAAAGACCAATGTTAGAATATAGTTACATAGCTAACTATAAATGTTACATAGTTAGCTATGTAACTATTATGTTAACTCTCTAAGCAAACCTCTTCTAATGCGCAACATGGGTCAAACTTGATTTTGTGGGTCAAACTTATTTTGTGTATTGCTGAGTATCTCTTTAGTATATCTATTGGAATCAGTTTACTTCATTATTTAGCGTTGAAAACTTATTTATTTACTTAATGAACAAAAAATAGTTTTTGTAAATATGTTTCTGACTGCAAATGTTTACAAAAATCAATAGTTCCTATCAAATTCCATATTGATCGCATAAGGGTTCATTTTGACCCATGTTGTGCATAAGAAGGGAAATGATACAAAAATTATTTTTATTTAAAAATATTTCAAAAACTGAAATAAGGATTTGCAATCTTCAAAACAAGTAAATCAAGGAATCCATGGAAGCTTGAATGATGAAAAATTAATTGCAGAGATAAAGAAACTAAAATCTCAGTCCCAGGTTGCGCATCAATGGGTTAAAAATGGTTAATTGCAATTCTAAAGGAGATTAGCTTCTTAGTTAATATTCTGGGGCAAATTTGATTAGAAGTAAATATCCAATTTATTTAGTAGCCAGGAAAATATACTTTGCAGGAAACTATCAGTATTTATAGAAAAAAGCACACTGGGGGAAACTCAACGTTACATATTGCTTATTAAAGGCTAATCAACACAGGAGAGTTATGAGCAACCAAATCAGAAATGAGGAGCTGTTATGTGTCATGTCTGTTTAGCACTGTAGACAAAAGCACAGTGAAGCTGACTGAAGAGGGTTTGAAGCTGTAGGAGGTCTATGTGTCATTTATATTCATGTCAACAGGAGGTAGTTTACTCCTCTGTCATTTTAACTGATGGGTTTATCTGTCGTTTACAGCATGTAACTACTGTACAATGATGCGGTGAACTAGTATTTGTGGTGTGCAAACACTAAATGTCTGTTTATACATGCCAATGTTTGTCTTCCATGTTTTTATGTTATACAGACACACACACTTAGCGCTGAAGCAAATAGTGCACCTCCTGCAGAGACCTGTTATTTTCACTCATTTGTTTTTGTGTGTACTGCCAGCAGAATTAAGCCAAGAGCAAATCAGTTAAACGAACTAAGAAAGCTAAACACGATGTACAGCTGGTTTACATTTTACATTCTTATGTTAATCTATAGTTAATCTATAGTTTTATACAATTGGTAAGGAAAGTCTGTCTGTAACCCTTGACATGCCTGTGTGTTCATGTGTGGTCAGTAACTAGATGGAATTATGGACTTTACAAAGTCTTCTAAAGTAGCTATTGATCTGATCGCAGAGGAATGATAACATTGTCCGTTAAGGTTATTGGAATTTCAGAGCTCTTTCAAAATATCTTCTTATCAGTGAGCACACAGTGATGGACTAGTGTTGTCACTTCAGTTGACGTTCGTTCTCTATTATCCTCATTCTTTAGTATTCGTTTTTGACTGTATCAGTTTGCATCTTTGTTTTGTGGACTCCAAAGTCCTGATGGAGATAAATTGGGCCAGTTATCTCCAATAAATAGCACTGAGAACATCTGAGATGTAATCTTTGACCGTTACCTCATCTATGGTGTCTTACTTAGACTACAGCCTTAAAATAGAATGATAGTCCTCCTTCTTTCCTAGTCCTGTAGTCCACATATACAGTACAGTTTCATGTTCTCCGGCTCCAACACAGCTCAGTCAGTTCCTTAAAACAGTGTCTAACAATAATTACAGGATGGAAGTTGAACGCAGTGGACTAAGCTGGTCCATGACAGAAGAGCCTCTGCATCTCAGTAATCTACCCATTCATGAGGATTGCAGGGCTAAATGAATGCTTGAGTTAGTCATTGCTTTGGAAAATTACAGAAGCATCTATTTAGGGTGTCATAATTTTGTCAGCATGGATTCTGGGATGGTGATGACCATTAATTCATCCTTCAGGTCAACAAAAATAAACAACAATAAACACTGACAGCACCAATTAGGTCTGAAAGAAGTAGCAGGTCTACCTGTCTATGATTTAGGCTAGAGTGGTTGCTTTGCTGCACAGTTGATGAGTAGCCACATTTACTCCTCGTACATATGTAAAGAAAATGTTTTGTGCACATGTACTAAGCTTCATGATTGTGGATAAAATTTGATAACATATTTAAAATCCAGACTTAAAAACAACATATATACACGGTTGCTTAATGCACCTTAATGGATTGTATTTATTTTGGATCTGATCACTTTAATTAATTTATTCTTTTATTTATTTTGCAGAGGATTTTGACCGAGTTATGACATGATGCCACTAAACGGAGAGGGTGAACGCTATCACACACTTCCTCCAAGAAACTCAAAGCCCCACTCCATCTTCTCAAGCTAATCATCAGGCAGGTCAACACACTTGACGGGAAACACTAACTGCCAATTCTGGTACACTGGATAACAGGCACTCATGCTGGTTATAGCAAATAAGCAATTATGCTGACTTGGCCTCCCAGCCATCGGCAGCTGAGGCATCACCATGGTCAACCACTCGGGAGCCCCACTGACTCTTACTGTAAGTGAACATACATCAGAGTCGGTTCTTGGCTTGTGCATTTGAAGATCAAGATTAGGCTTCAGTCATATATGCTCAGGCTCCAAAACGTTCCGTAAAATGGGTCAAAAATAGATTACGATTAAAATGACTGAGAAATGTTTTGATATTCAGTTTCTCAGAAGACTGGACAGCGACTCCCATTGAGGTTGGTAGAGTTCAGGAGTTTCCACTGAACTGTGAACCAAAACGCCCTGGAATCTGTCCCTACGCCTGTGTCCCATGATGTCATTGGACATATGTGTAAGACTCACTACGATCCTGCAGAGGAGTCACTCAAAATTTTGCAACAATATCTTTTCCTTAATTTGCTCAATCAACCAGTTTGACCACTCTCTGACCTTCCTTAACAAACAGCCCTCAGGCACGACCTCCAATGGATTGACAATGCACTACTGGTATTATGTCTGAAACAGGAAATTATGAGGATTATGTTAAGGAGGAAATGAACTGAGATGAATTTTTAAACGTAGGGTAGCTTTAGCAGGAGAAAGTTCTAATTGGTTTGCGTTACTAGCTGCTAGGTGGCTTCTTTTAGTGTGTCAGTGAGTCAACGTAATATAAACGTCTCTCCAGTCATGGCCGGTCTTATTAGCAGGCCAAAAAGAGAGTGGAAGATTACAAGACAATGAGCTGAATGGATGGGAACAAGTTTGGAGGAGAAGAAACTGTACTGCTTGAACAGAGCTTACTCTTGGTGGGTCCTGTATTGGTGTGCATGTCCTCTGATGACCGAACCCAGAGAGAAGATTTTTGCTGGAAATGCATGAACAACAGGGATCTAGATAAATACCATCTTTATATGTGCTCTGGGGGATCTGAGGAAAGGCTTACATAGTGTTTGGACCCTTTGTATAGTAAGATTAGACTTACAAGTAGAGACAAGCGAAGCATTCCGATGTGCCAATGGCAGCTATCTACAAATAATAGAGGCTGTTCATTTTAATGACTACTCCGCGAGCCAAGTGCAGTGCATATAGCTAAATCTGGCTCTTTGCTTGCTTTCAGTTCAAGAGTTGGCCTTACACTGTTGAACACTGTGGATATCGTACCGTAGCTGGGAGAAGTGAAAAAGCACAGCCTATACAGGAGTCTTCTCCTCCAGTGGCCTTAGCATATGCGATCTTGATTAGCATTAACGAGATTACAAGGATTTCTGAGATCAGAGAAGCAACTGTCACCTCACTCAGTCTGTCACTTTGACCACCTGGAGCCGTTACACCGCAGACTCTCATTTCAGCTGCATCCCATATGTCATTGTGAGCTTTACCTAATCACTGCTGGGACTTTACCCAGTATTATTACACATTCATGCTAATCAATGTCAAGTATTTGTTGATATATCAGTTTAAGAATCAGTTTATTTCACTCAAAAGCACTTTTTAGTACATCTTATATTTAAGGATCAGTGTTTCTTTACGATAAGACTTTGAACAGTTTACAAGTGGATAATTAATTATTGTTATTATGCTTTAAAAGGTATTAAAAGCAGTTTAACACAGAAACAACAAAGGCAGTAGTGAAATGCTGCTTGACAAACAATGAGTCTACGTATATGTGATTAAACTTTACTGATCTTTCTTTGTGTTCTCCATCATCCAACATTAAACCTCAGCTTAATCAGATATATGTCGTCACTATCCAATAAAAACCAGTATATCTAAAATTGCAACTTCACAGGAGAGTCCAAAAACGTACTTTACTTTCAATGTAGGTCAATGGAACCAGATTTGTTCTCAAGCTATTTTGGAGCACTTCTATTGGTCCGTTCATCATGAAATTTTCACACAGTGTAAACGACCATTGGTGTGTTCAAATGATGTAGAAAACTTAAAATCAATAAAAATGGAGATACAGGTTTTTCATTGGACAGCCACGATATTCATCAGATATAACAGCTCACTGATGACCTTTAAATTTTTTATGCATTAAGGTGTTTATGACCTACTTACCTTACCAAATACTAATAGCCACTACTAACCTAGTTTTAAATCAGTTAAACCCATCATACCAGCCATCTTACTGTACAGTGGTACCTAAAACAAAACCTTGTATTCCCAGAATGGCAGCTTTACAGGAGAAAGAAGAAGACAATAATAGAAGTGGTGTTAAAGTGTACTAATAGTATTAATAGAAGTTAACACAACAAGATCTTTCTACGAGTTGGTATCATTTCTCTTTGTCTGTTCATTTTGAATTTATGAAATTTGAGCAAAGAGAGAAAAACAGGAATAACGGAACTGGAGTTTTTGTGTGACAGACGATATGTGTGTGAAAGTATTGAAATAAAATAACTGATTTCATTCACATTCCTTTTAAAGTCATTCTTTCAGCGCTGATTTTTAGTGAAGTGACTACTGGATTGTGTATTATGTGCATAGACAGTATATATAAAGACTAGGTCAACAGCTGTAGAGACTCTAGCCTGTTCATTCATCATAATGGCCTGCGTCTGTCAGCCTGGTTTTCCCCCCTGAAATGAAAGCGTCCCGCTGGTAGCAGTAAAATATAGAACCTCCCCTCGCACACGCATGGCATGCCTTACTGGCATTACTCCTTTCAGCACCAGTGGCATAAAAATAAACTCGGAGTGGGAAATTGCATGAAGACTTTCACTAACAGCTTTAAAAAAAACTAATTCATCTGCGCTGCACCTCGTTAACAAGCTAGTGACAACCACATGCTTAAAAATAAAGCTGCCCAAAGGTGTTCTTTGGGGCGATGCCACTGAAGAACTGCTTTTGATGTCTATTAAAAGCTTTCCGGGGATTGTTCTTTAAATTTACACCATTTGTATAATGGATTTGATTGTATTCTGCAAATATAAACACATTTTTTAATTTGACACATGCGACACACTCATTAAAAGCTGGACAGAGGTAAATAAAGCGTAAAAAGATTAAATTGAAGGTGGATTAGTGGCAGGTGACGGTTTCATTGACAAGTATCGTCCTCCAAAGGCAAGATTAGAGGGGCTCCCACATTGTGCCAAAGGTCATGAGAGAATTGTGAAAAAGATTAAAAGGAACATTTCTGAACTGCAAAGAATTCATGCCTCTCACATCTACTGCACATAATATATAGAATTATTTCAGCCAATCCAGAGAAATCTCAGTCTGTGTAGGGCAAGGCCAGAAACCACTGATTAATGTGCATGACCTTCAAGGCTTCAGACACCACTGCATGAGAAACCAGCATGCTGCTATGTTAAATATAGCTACATGGACTCGAGAGTACTTTGGAAAACCGTAGACACTGAACACACTTCGCCACTGCATTAAGAAATGCAACTTCAAGCTCACCGTACGTCAATTCAGTGCAACAACACCCCTAAGTTCTCTGAACCCAGGCTCATCTCAGATAGTCCGAAAGACAGAATGTATGAAAGCAGTGCTTAATTTGTGCCGGATCTTGCCGGAACAAGATCCAGCACCTCTCGTATTTCGAGTACCTGCGTTCCGGAACTTATTCATATGGATCCAGCACCTCTGTGACGTTTTTTGTTTTTTAACATGGGGAATTGTTTATAAAGTAAATTAAAATTAATCTTAAGTGCAGAGTGCGAGCAGGTTTCTCCAAATGAACCTGATTCGCAAGACACAGCGTACGTCCATGCGCACTTCCACATTATCGTCTCTTCTGAAACTTGTTGGTCCACCACTCGTACAATTCAACCCTGTGCCACGTGTGTGATCTTGGATTGTTAAAGGACACTGAACTGCCACAGACAAGCAGAGCAAATCATGAAATTGAGTGTAGAATGTAGATGCAGTGACTGCGTTGTGGAGTAATTGAGTAATTAGAAGGTTAGGCAGTCTTCATATTTGTATTGTTGTTTTTGGGCAACATGAACATGAAAACATGTTTTTTTGGTTGGTTGGTTTATTTGTAGGAAACCATGTTCTAGTAAAAACTGTTCCTCCAGTGGCCTCTCTGAGATGTTATGGTTGCAGCTCCTTACTGCATTTATTCAAGCTAGTTTTATCTTATTGCATAGAATGCTACTATGTTATGTGGACACTTGAAGCAATGTTGTGTCTGTGTGTTCCAGGACCTTTTCCATCACTGCCCACTTGCTGGATCCCCCCACCTTTAGTGTTCCATTACCTGATGTTTTGCAAATTAAGCACTGTATAAAAATGTCTATGTTTCAGTTTGTTTTTGTGACCGGGCGGTGAGCTCTCTGCGCCAAAGATAAAACGGAACATCCAGACGTGAGCTGCCATCAAGACCATGTCTGTTTCCAGGAAGCTCTGAGTTATTTCTGTAAAACAATGCAGAGCCTCATTCTGCACGTGCTGCAAGAGCCTCCCTTCGTAGACACAGTGCATGCGCTTGACTGGCCTGCCTGCAGTCCTGAAAATGTACAGAACATTATAAAGAGGAAAATTAGACGATGACCACAGATATTTGAGCAGCTAAAGTCTTGCATCGAGGACAAATGGGCAACACGTCTACTTGCAAACCTGCAACAACTAGTGTCCCCATTTCCAAACCATTCAAAGTACAGTTAAAAGGAAAAGTGATGGAACTCAGTGGTAAACACGCCTCTATCTTTTAGAGAAGGTGGCAGGCATTGAATTGTAAATTTGTTTACATTTATAAAACACAGTTAAGATTCTTGTTTTTATTGCAAGTTACAAAATGTTTCAACTTTTTCATGAATCACGTTTGTATCAGAACAATATTTTATTTTTGCAATTGTCTGTTAAAGACTGATACATGTATAAGCACTCTTTTTTTATTGGCCGTGCTTTGTTGTTTTTCATCCAAACAGCAAAGTCTATTAAAACACTCCTTAGAACTTCTATATGGGTTAAACGGGAGGGTGTATGTAAAAGAGTTCTTGAACATTTTTTTTAATGGGCTGTTGTTGCAATTAAGTTTCCGTATCAGGGCTGTATGGACTGAGCAGTGCTGTACTATAATACATCAAAATATTTAATTTAAAAACATTAGACATTTGCTTTTCCATACACGTTTATAGAGCCACCACATGTTCTGTACCAATAAAAGCTTTCTGTCAAAGTTCAGAACCATTCATGGACCTTTCCGGTGTGAATGTGATGCTGGAACAAGCGACCATAACCCTGAAATGAATGCGTTAATTGCATAATTAGCTGCCTAACCTCCATTATAGACTCTAACTAGCTTCCACTGACCTTCTACCTTCATTAACTGCCATCATTACTCTCACTGTTCTTCATCTGTACTAAAATTCATCCTCTGTATATCATATTATGATTATATAAACACACCTGAGCAGCTGAACAGAAGTACAAGGTGGTACAGTCATTATATCAGTACTGTATGAGTAGTTTGATCAGAGGAGGATGGGTCCCCCCCTTGTCAGTCTTGGTTTCTCCTAAAGTTTCTTCCCACTGTCGCCTATGGATTGCTCACCGGGGGGGTTTTCTATGCTTGTTCTATGATTTCTATGATTTCTTCTTAGGCTTATTTATGCTCTTTTAAACTTTTCTTATCACTAAATTACTGTAAAGCTGCTTTGTAATGACATCAGTTGTTAAAAGCGCCATACAAATACATTTGATTTGATTAGATTTGATATAATAATCTTTTTAACATGTTAATAAAGGTCCTGAGGCTACAACAGCACTTCACTGGGATGTGATCCAAGCTGAGATCCCACCTGCTGAGCACCACCACTGCAGTTATTGGCCTTGGAGTGATTCTGAGAGCAGGCCCGAGCCTGTGACCGAGCATACCTGCCTTAAATTAAATGACCTCAATTCATCCCAAACTGCACTGATCTGCCTCAGTGGAAGTCTTCTCACTATCTGTCTGTGGCTTTCAAATCAGCGATGTGTGATAACAGGTAACAGCTCAGTCTGACGAGGCGGTAAGCGGGAATCATGTTAAAAACATTACTGTGATGACGGGAGTGCATGAACAGCTGTCTGTGCTGCCATGTGGTTCCACTCAGGTGCTCCTTTTCACAATGTGTTATTTTAAAAGTGCTGTTTTTCAGTCACTGTGATTATACAGTGTATGAGACGGTGGCTAACTTCTCGGATGTGACGGATAATCACCATCCACCACCTGATATTAGTGATTTAGTGCCTCTGCATGAACATACACTACGGTTCAAACGTTTGAAATAACAGATTAGTAATTGCTGTTACTTTATTCAATAAAACAATGTAAATTACAGACTTTAGGCTACAATAGAAGACATTTAACCCCTTTCTGCACGTGAAATCTACTATTTTTAGTAATATGATCAAATCTAATAGAAATAAAATGTAATTAAAATACAAAAATGAAAGTGTGTTACACATGGCTGAAGTGTTATTAATGCTTTCAGTGTTATCGTTTAATTCTCTGTGTTAATTCTCTGTACAGCTTCCTCAGTCCTTATTGATGTAATTATTATGATTATGGTTATTCATTATTGACCCTTTTCTCTTAGCTTCCTGCTAATTAGTTAAAATCTGCAAAGTTGTAAAGTAGTAGCATCAGACATTAAAGAATTTCCTACATCTGCAGTTTTCTTTTACTAAAGCAGTGATGCAAACTTTTAAACACCTGAGCATTTCAAACCATTTTACTTCATATTTCAAATACCAGACATTTCCTGTAGGTCGATATCTTTAGACCTTTATTTGCTCTTTTGATTCCAACACTAAACAGTGAGATTAGATATTTCACACACTACTCAACACTAAACAGTGAGATTAGATATTTAACTCACTACTCAACACTAAACTGTGGGATTAGATATTTAACTCACTACTCAACACTAAACTGTGGGATTAGATATTTAACTCACTACTCAACACTAAACTGTGAGATTAGATATTTAACTCACTACTCAACACTAAACTGTGGGATTAGATATTTAACTCACTACTCAACACTAAACAGTGAGATTAGATATTTCACACTACTCAACACTAAACAGTGGGATTAGAAATTTAACTCACTACTCAACACTAAACAGTGAGATTAGATATTTCACACTACTCAACACTAAACAGTGAGATTAGATATTTCACACTACTCAACACTAAACAGTGAGATAAGATATTTAACACACTACTCAACACTAAACAGTGAGATTAGATATTTCACACACTACTCAACACTAAACAGTGAGATTAGATATTTCACACACTACTCAACACTAAACAGTGAGATTAGATATTTAACACACTACTCAACACTAAACAGTGAGATTAGATATTTAACACACTACTCAACACTAAACAGTGAGATGAGATATTTCACACACTACTCAACACTAAAGAGTGAGATGAGATATTTAACACTACTCAACACTAAACAGTGAGATTAGATATTTCACACACTACTCAACACTAAACAGTGAGATTAGATATTTCACACACTACTCAACACTGAACAGTGAGATTAGATATTTAACACACTACTAAACACTAAACAGTGAGATGAGATGTTTCACACTACTCAACACTAAACAGTGAGATTAGATATTTAACACACTACTCAACACTAAACAGTGAGATTAGATATTTAACACACTACTAAACACTAAACAGTGAGATGAGATGTTTCACACTACTCAACACTAAACAGTGAGATTAGATATTTAACACACTACTCAACACTAAACAGTGAGATTAGATATTTCACACACTACTCAACACTAAACAGTGAGATTAGATATTTCACACACTACTCAACACTAAACTGTGAGATTAGATATTTAACTCACTACTCAACACTAAACAGTGAGATTAGATATTTAACACACTACTCAACACTAAACAGTGAGATTAGATATTTAACACACTACTCAACACTAAACAGTGAGATGAGATATTTCACACTACTCAACACTAAACAGTGAGATTAGATATTTAACACACTACTCAACACTAAAGAGTGAGATTAGATATTTAACACACTACTCAACACTAAAGAGTGGGATGAGATATTTAACACTACTCAACACTAAACAGTGAGATTAGATATTTCACACACTACTCAACACTAAACAGTGAGATTAGATATTTCACACACTACTCAACACTAAACAGTGAGATTAGATATTTCACACACTACTAAACACTAAACAGTGAGATGAGATGTTTCACACTACTCAACACTAAACAGTGAGATTAGATATTTAACACACTACTCAACACTAAACAGTGAGATTAGATATTTCACACACTACTCAACACTAAACAGTGAGATTAGATATTTAACACACTACTCAACACTAAACAGTGAGATTAGATATTTCACACACTACTCAACACTAAACAGTGAGATGAGATATTTCACACTACTCAACACTAAACAGTGAGATTAGATATTTAACACACTACTCAACATTAAACAGTGAGATGAGATGTTTCACACTACTCAACACTAAACAGTGAGATTAGATATTTAACACACTACTAAACACTAAACAGTGAGATTAGATATTTCACACACTACTCAACACTAAACAGTGAGATTAGATATTTAACACACTACTCAACACTAAACAGTGAGATTAGATATTTAACACACTACTCAACACTAAACAGTGAGATTAGATATTTCACACTACTCAGCACTAAACAGTGAGATTAGATATTTCACACTACTCAACACTAAACATTGAGATTAGATATTTAACACACTACTCTACACTAAACAGTGAGATTAGATATTTCACACACTACTCAACACTAAACAGTGAGATTAGATATTTAACACACTACTCAACACTAAACAGTGAGATGAGATATTTTACACACTACTCAACACTAAACAGTGAGATTAGATATTTAACACACTACTCAACACTAAACAGTGAGATGAGATATTTAACACACTACTCAACACTAAACAGTGAGATTAGATATTTCACACTACTCGAAACTAAACAGTGAGATTAGATATTTAACATACTACTCAACACTAAACAGTGAGATTAGATATTTAACACACTACTCAACACTAAACAGTGAGATTAGATATTTCACACACTACTCAACATTAAACAGTGAGATTAGATATTTCACACTACTCAAAACTAAACAGTGAGATTAGATATTTAACACACTACTCAACACTAAACAGTGAGATTAGATATTTAACACACTACTCAACACTAAACAGTGAGATTAGATAATTCACAGTACTCAACACTAAACAGTGAGATTAGATATTTCACAGTACTCAACACTAAACAGTGAGATTAGATATTTAACACACTACTCAACACTAAACAGTGAGATTAGATATTTAACACACTACTCAACACTAAACAGTGAGATTAGATAATTCACAGTACTCAACACTAAACAGTGAGATTAGATAATTCACAGTACTCAACACTAAACAGTGAGATTAGATATTTCACAGTACTCAACACTAAACAGTGAGATTAGATATTTAACACACTACTCAACACTAAACAGTGAGAAACTTAATATGATGCTTTTACTGTGAAGTGTTTGTACCAAACCAAGGGTTTTACTCTTTAGATGGAGGCTTATTTTAGCCACACCTCTGCATTCTGGAGCAGGAAGTGTGACTGCACCTCTAGTGAGCTCTATGGTTCTGTTGTTTTAAAATAAATGGGTCTGAATATGAGTTTGCGACATTAAAAACCATCACTGCTGAAACATATATTTCCCAAGAAGCAAACCTCTTGAGTTTTAATAAACATATTTGATGTGTGTACAGCTGTTCAGATGTGCATTTACTAGACATGTACTGGCTAATGTTTCTAAAAATGTACTAAAATGTCCACTACTGAAACAGTATTCTATAAACTTCTATTTAAGTTTATTTTTGTTGTCCCATGTTGTTAAATCGAGCAAATAAACAGCAGTGTCTTCTCAGTAGAGGACGTGTAACTGATCCTCATCTAGGAAATCAACAAAACATATCATTTGAGCAGGGGCACCCAAACTTTTCCTTATGCCTGTCAAGTCATGACATTTAAGCAATATTTATGAGCAGTGAATGAGAAGCTGTATACACAACAAAGGAGACATTACAGCGCAGGTGACGGTCGGACAATTGGTAATAATAACACAGGACAAGCGAGGCCTTCTACCGTAGACAAGAGCTTCGTTCACTAATCCCACCGACAGGCCGAAAGCAAGCGCCGAGGCCCAACGTGTAATCGAGTGAAGCTCCTAGTTAGAGACACAAACAACACGGGACATTATAATTTACTGATTGTGGGAAAGTTCAGCAAAACAAGGGAGAGCAGTATGATTGACATCATAACCAAAGTCACCGGGGATATTTACGAGATGTGTCTGATGCTTTCATCGCTCAGAAGCCTCATACACCAAATATACTGAGGCAGTCTTTCCAGACAAGATCATATAATGCTCGAGATTGGTTAGCACACGTCTTCTCCCAGTCATGTATCTTTCTATCCTCTGTTACGGATAAGTTATTTATAGTGGCTGTAAATCAGCAGTGATTTAGGGCAGCTGAACCTTATCGGTGATCAATTTCCCCTCGCTGCTATTTTGTGGCTCTGATATGGGGGGAAGATATTTATATATCTATTTATATTTATGTTTATGGCTACTATTACTAGTCAGCTCGTCATCTGAGTATTCAGGAGAGCATATAGTCATACCGTCGTCTCCTGGCAACATCAACAGATTTTGATAGTGAGTAGAATCGGGTGCTATAAAAGCTGCTCCTGCCTCAGACCCGGCCTGGCACGGATCTTACGTTAGCGCATAAAACACTGCAGCAGTCGCTCTGCGTCTCCGCAGTCTCTGAGGGTTACATAATCATTCATTCATAAATCAGGACCAGCCCTGTGGGCCAGCTCACAGAGAGAGAGAGAGAGAGGGAGAGAGAGAGAGAGAGAGAGAGAGAGAGAGAGAGAGAGAGAAGAAAAGAAAGAAAGCAAAGGGAGAGCCCAGAGGAAACAGGGTGTGGGCTAAGAAGTGGGCATGTCTTCTGATGACACAGCCAGATAGTCTGCTGTTTTATAGTTTAGCTCTCAAGGTTGATCTGCCCTCTATCAGCCTTCTTATTTATGAGCCAATAAAATATGAATGGAATACCAGAAATAAAATAAAGTCAATCTGAAACATACAGCACGCTCAATAAACATCTATCCAAAGAAAAACATGCTTCTCTATTTTTGTTGATATAAAATTTCTCTACGTTGTTTGAATACGACAGCTGATCTTAATATCCTGAGAAAGATGAATGGACCAATAAGAAAATCTCCAAAATCACTTAAACACTAAAACCTCTTTACATTAACTTAAATTGAAAGGGAAGAATGTTTTGGTCCTCTCCTGTAAAGTTAGTATTTAGGAGATGTACTAACAGTCAAAAGTTTGGATATACCTAACAGAATACGTATTTGTATAATTATAAAGACACTTTGATCTTAATTTGTTGAAAAACTATTTTAAATAGTGAAGCAGTGGCCTATGTGTCAACATATTTCTAAAACAAGCATTTTACATTTTAATAAGAAACACCTATAACACCCTCAGTACTGTTTTCCAGAAACAACAAGATCTCAGCATGCATGCTGTCATCTATAGGCTTGTCATGTGGCTCCTCATGAAGCTGCTGTCGAGAATGCTAAAACTGCCTCAGAGAAAATGAGATCCAATTTCTAAAAAAAACTACAAACATTCTTTAAACCACAACAGAATGCTTTCTGAAATAGTTCCATGTGTTATTTTATAGTTTTAATGTATTTACAACGCATTAATAACATTCATCACTATAATTACAGCTCCTGGGTAGGTCTATCCAAACCTTTAACTACTAGTGTACATGATTTTCAATGGACAGTGACAATATGATATGCATTAGAATATATTAATAACTATAGTAAGGTGTTGGGCCATCATGAGCCACCAGAACGTCTTCAGTCCACCCTGGCTTCAATTCTGCAAGTCTCTGGAGCTGCAGTGGAAGAATGAACATCGTTCTACTAAAATATATTCTCCTCAGTTGTGTCTTTGTGATGGCAATTGAGAGACATTATCCAACATGATGGTTTAAACTCTCTCTTAGATGTTCAGCTGGGTTACGATCCAGTGACTGTGAAGACTTAAGCCTGAGATATGCATCACTGTCAACTTGACTGGAGTGGTCTGTGCTCTGTGGGTAGATGTCATTCAGTAGGAGGCCACTCCCCGTGTTTCAGCACAGGGTAAAGGTCAGCAGTCAGAATGCGCTGACCCTTTATTGTAAAAGGCTCAAGGAGACCAAAACCATGCCAGTAAACAGCCCCCCCACAGCAGAACAGCTACCTGATCCCTGTCACTGTAGGGGTCAGACATCCAGGTCTGTACTGTTCTGCTGGTGCACGGTGCACATTCACTCGCCCACTGGTGGAAAATATGGTGAAGGGTTAATTATCACTTGTTTCCACCTCCCTGTAGATCAGCGTCTGCGGTTTTCACGCACTGTAGCTCCACTGTAACGTACGTCCCTCTCTGTGTAGCTGTGGACGGGCTGTCCTTCCAGGTTCAGTCAGATCACGTCCAGACATTCTCACCTGAGGAGCAGCTGCTCTTCTGTTTGTCTTACATATGACACTCGTGCACTAGCAGCACAGTCTCTGAATAAACACGAGCTTCTGATGTTTTTCACCACAAACGAGGCAGAGATGCTCAACTCCGGGCCTGGACTCCCGTTTCTGGGCTGGGTTTTGTAATTTTAACAAGCAATAGTGTTTAAAATGATTGAGTGATGCTGATTATTGTCTGTTTAAAGATGAACAGAATAGACTTGTGTGTGTGTGTAAGATTAATCAGCTAGTTTTTAATGATGCTGCTGTCCACGCTCAGACTAATGAGCTCATTATTCCAGAATGTTCCTGAAAGAACTGAGCAGTTTTTAAAGACATGATACCCAAACTAATTTTAATTGAGCCAAATTGAACCCAAAAACATTCTAAAAGGTGTATTGTCAAAGTAACTGTCCTTCATTAAGCAAGTCTTCTCTTCCAAACTTCTTTTCCAAGATTTTCCTAATATGAGCAGCTGAATTATTTTAACCCTGTGCTTTAAGCCCTTGTGCTCCGTTTGGAGTACTTTCATTTTGGAAAGTATTTTCAGGAAGGTATTTTTTAAGCATTACAGTATTGATTTAAGATATTTCTCTTTATCTGTGTATTATCTGTATTAGTATTATTTAAATCTAATCACAGCCAGTGATGTATTTACTAGTTTAAAAGTAATTTCTGCTGATTTTCTCTGCATAATTCAGTGGTTGAGATATTAAATATAGTAACTCAGTGTGCTGTAAAATCGTTTACTGCAGAGAAACTTTCTAAACTGGGAAATTTCAAACCAGGGGTCACCATGTCCACTGAATCTACCTGAGAACCTGCATGTCTTCATGTGTTTTTATATGTAATGTTAATGATGGTAAAATTGTTGTTTTGCTGGAGACTATTTTTAGAATTTAAAATTTAAAATCATTACCATTAATATTTTATCGCTGTCCAATGAAAAACAAGTATCTCCAAAATTGTAACCTCCAATGTAAGCCAATGGAGCCAGAATTATTTCCAAGCCGTTTTGGATCATTTCTATTGGTCCATTCATCATGAAATTTTCACACAATGTAAACTACCATTCTTGTGTTCAAAAGATGTAGAAATTTAAAAAATGGCAAAAATGGAGATACACGTTTTTCATTGGACAGTGATGATTTGCACACAGAGGAATCTGATCTCTGTGTTTAACCCATCAGCTGTGCAATACCCATATACATACACTAGTGGGCAGTGAGCACACTTGCCCGGAGCGAAGGGCCGCCCTATAAAACCAAAGCCCAGGGAGCAGTCGAAGTTTAGGTGCCTTGCTCGAGGGTGCTTCAGGAGGCTGAACTGGTGACCTTCCAGTCAAAAAGCTGGTTCCCTCAACTTCCAGCCCCACCCTACCATGTCCCACCATACCATCCCCAAATTGCCTCACCACCACGAAGTGTTTTAAACCTTCTGTTTTCAGTAAAAAGCTCTTTGCTTTCAGAGCTCTTCAGTTATCCTATCATCACCACTGTAAGCAGTTCAAACTCTGTTTCTCTGGAACAGAGCAATTCACACCAAGCCTCTCTGAATTCTAACAAACAGGTGGTCCTAAAAGGTCCTACTTCTTATTTTGGGAAAGAAAATGTGTCTTATCATGCTGACAGTCAGCTTGATTTCTTTATTTTCTTTTTGCTCTGTACTTGAAAATATCACATCTGAGGTTTACAGTTGAAGAGCTGTGCTCCTAGTTTCTCTCTCTCTAGCTGCTTCTCCTTGAACGAGCTCCAGAGGTCATTAAGAGGATTCTACACAATCCTTTCACAGAGCGTTGGGCGGGACCACAGCTTATCCACTGCGACCTTTCACATCTGCTGAAAGCTCTGATCAATAACTCTCCACAGGACGGGCTGTTTTGAAATCCTGACGCTAAAATAGATTTTAACTAAGAAACTGTGTTTTAAAAGACTGTAAACGTGTCACAATGAATTGAGTGCTTTAGCTGGTGAACAGTGTGGAGATTAGCTGATTGTCATGACGCCAGATATACTGTATGGAGTGGAGTTTCCTGAACATGCAGGTAAACAGAGCTTGACGTCAGCAGGCCGTGTGTTCTTGGACCGCTTGAGTGGTCAGAATGGTCTTCTGCGATTAGAACATCTGAGAACAGGAGGTCAGAACGGTCTGTTCTTAGATCATAGGAGGATGAAATATTCAGAAGGAACATCTCTACTGAGTCCTGACTTCGTCACCCACTCACAGTAACGTATTCCCCTATCCCCCTGCCCGCCGTGACGGAGCAGCATGCCATGCATACAACATATGAGGTTATAAAACCTGAAGAACATTCACTGTGACCGTTTAGAAGGATGAAATGGTTGGAGGCAGGTTTACTTGCCATGTGCGACTTTTTAAAATTTAAATCCAATTTTTAAATTTAAGTTCATTTTTAATATTTTTTACACATATTTAATATGTGGTTTTATGTACCAGCAACAGTAATAAGTGAAAATTAATTTCCAACTTTTCTTTACTTTATAGAATGAAACAGGCTGTTCTTGTTACTGAGCCTTTAAAATCAATAGATGAAAATGAGCTCCAGTCTGATTGGCTGCTTTGTACTGTTTGTTAATTAATAGAGCAGTCTTGGCTGAACTCTTTATGATGTCAGTGTGAGTGGGCAGGGCTAAACTGCTGTAGGCTGGGCAGGAAAAATTGTAAATGTGTTTTTGTGATGTCACACAGACAGTCAAATAAAAATATCCTGTAGCTTTGTTACTGCAAATTATCTGCATGGAGTGGGAAGTAAATAATAATAATAATAATAATAATAATAATAATAATAATAATAATAATAACAAAGTAAAACACTTTTCCACTGCATGGTTCATTTTAACTCTACTAGGTTTTAATACAAGAGGGTACACTACGCTGGTGTATAAACACATTGTCATATCACCAAAATGATAATTTTACAGGAGAGGCCAAAAACCTACTGTACTTTCTATGTAAGTTAATGGAACCAGATTTTTTCCAAGCTTTTTTGGAGCATTTCTATTGGTCCATTCATCAGAAAGTCTTCACATAATGTAAACGTCCACTGCTGCATTTAAATCATGTACAAAAATAAAAATTGTGAAAAATGAAGATAGGTATTTTTCTTTGGACAGTGATGATGTGTTTAGTGTGATGGTGATGATCCTCTCTGACCAATCACTGGTCTGCAGCATGCTCTATATCACATTTTAATATCAGCTCAGCTCGCCATGGAACTTTATTGAGGTGACACCAAACCAGTATCAGGCACCAACCAGACATCAGATTTGCTTAATAAAAAAAACAAAAAAGCCAAGTAGAGTTGAGACGCCACCATGTGTTGAAAAAGCAGCTTTAGTGAAGCTTTAATGTTCAGACGTTTACAGTCTCATTTCTAAAAGTGTGTATCCGACCCTTTAAATTTAGCCCTTTATTGTTTGCTGTTAAAAATAAATGAATGAAGATGTGAATGAACATGTTCTTGTGAATAGCTTCATTTCTGAACTTATCAGGATAGGCTATATCCTCACTGTCCAATGAAAAACAAGTATCCGCAAAACGGCAACTTGACAGGAGAGGGTAAGAACATCATTTACTTTTAATGTAAATCAATGGAACTAGAATGTCCTCCAACTGATTTTAGAGCATTTCTGTTCATCATAAAAAACTGTCAAACAATGTAAACATTAGCTGCTGCATTCAAAGGACCTAAAAAAAAGAAACTAAAATGGAAACGATAGGCAACAGGACAAGAAGCGAACTGAAGATGGAACATTTGTTTTATAATTGTTTAATAGAAAAAAGATTGCAAACGTGAAAAATCATAAAACTACAAATTAAAAAAATTAAATACAAACTACATTCCTTTGCACACAAAAGCCTCCTTTTAGTTTAGTCTTCTTTTGTAATCCTCCTGTTTTCCACTTGAGGTCAGTCTCGAGCAGAACTCACTGCCTTCGCTGTTCGGCTGTTTATGAAGTCTGTCTTCCTGTAACCGGCCTGCCACAGATCACAACAGAACACACACGTTATTAAATATAACAGCCACAATAATATCTACCCGAGCTTTATACTGTACTGGACAATCAAACACTGACCTTCTTATAGCTCCCATGAAGCTCAGAATGCTTCCACAGAGCCTGCAGCAGAACCCCAGCAGCCAGGCCCGCCCTCGTGGGTCCATTTCTACACCATGCGACAGACAAAAGACATGTTTGTTGATCTTTGTGAAAGTAAGATACACATCCTTTACAGAGAACACGTCAGTACACTTTAATATACAATTACTGCTCACCTGCTGAACTGAACTGACTGGGACAATAAAACATACAACGTGGTTTTTACAAAAGTTATGGAACAGTTTAGGTTTTAGTTTTTAGTTAAACACAGCAAATATACAGAAGTGAAAATGTTAAACGTTCAGTAGAGGATGTAATATTTTTACAACAGCATTTGTTTAACTACACTTGTCTGCTAATCTTGCTGCACCTTTGGAATGTGTCTCTATTAACTAGTTACCTTTGCTCAGGTGCACATACTACCGATGCATTTGTACCAACTATTTTAAAGTCAGTCTACTTCAACTCGACTCAACTCAAGTGTATTCATGAGTATAGGAGTCTGCCTTTTAGCCATCAGTAAGTAATTCCTTTTATTGAGTTTAATTTGATTCTTTTGTCTGTGACGCCGTCTGTGCTGCTTTGAAGTTGCATCTCTGACTTTGTAGCTTTAGCATTTTATTTTCGTTTAAAAGAATCTAGAAAAAAGTTCAGTTTCTAAGCCCTGAGCTACAAGGTTCGATACTTTTACTTTATTGGTTTAGACTTCTCTGCTCCTCCTACGTACACTGTGAGAACACTGTAAAGGCTTTAACAGGCACTGAATGCTTTAATCCACAGACGTTTCTGAAGAGTGAGAAAGAGTGAGTTCTTAAGTCCTTTCTCAGGCTCAGAGTCAGCGACACAGTGTCCAAATGGAGCGCAAAATACTCTGAGTGGGGGTTAAGTAGGGGTGGGCTACATGCCAAAAACATCATTACACATGATGCGAATCATGATGTGCTCTAGTAGCGCCACTCAACATTCTACCTACTGTGGTGCACTAAATCCCACAAAGCAGGACCAACTCTTCTCTCCTCATAGCTAAACATGTGGAAGGTCATTATTCCTAATGAAAAACTTATCGTTCATCAATAAACAATAAAATACTGTCCACCAGTAAATCTCTCCAGCATTAATACCAGTAACACAATCTTGAAACAGCTCTATATCAGTGTTCATGGCTGAGATATCAGAAAGGCACGTTAAAATGAAAACCTGCATGCATTCTGTAACAGAGAGAAGAAAATTCTCCCCTTTAATTAATCATAAACAGCCAAGTGGGCGGGGCCATATGTGACTAAAGCTCAAATGCTGCTCTTAATGTTTCCCACAGTAACAGTGCACAGCAGTGGTAAAGCAGGTAGCCGTGTCATGCTTTCAGGGTGTTTTCCTAGGTCAGGGCCTGATCGGACTTGTCACTCAAGTAATCACTAAAGGAAGAGAGATGTTTGTGTCATATTACAGGAGAAATTCACATCAGAGTCGGACTGATTCATCAGGCTGCGTTTAAAAGAATAAAGACAGCAGCCCTGTAACCGCAAAACAGAGCACAGCCCAGTTCACCATTAAACCCACTCAGCTGCAGGGACGGGCTCTGAAGCTGGCTCTTCACGCTTTATCTGCAAGCACAGTTCGAACAGCCAAAGTTTCAACGTGTACAGCAGCAGAGCGCCTGGGTACCTGCGGTCTCTGGTGCTGATTTTGATGATCTTGGGCAGCACTCCTTGGTTGAGGATGGCGCGGGCGTTCTGTGCAGACGCTTGGCTCAGGTTGTTGAGAATGTGACAGATTGACGTGGCCTCCACAAGCTGTTCTGTGTTTGCGTAAGTCGTAGGAAGCACGGCTACCAGCTCTGGCAACACCTGTTTAACTAGATGAGATCCACACAGCATTAATACAACGAGTTCAATGGAAATGAACAGCAAAGCACTGAGGAACGCTGGCGAGATACTCACTGATGTCTAGCTGGATTTCTTTGTAGCGAGACAGGTTTTTGAGCAGACACACGGAGACCCTCCTCACCTCTTCATCTCCCTCCTGGAGTGTTTTCTTCACCTGCTGCAGGCCGCTCTCTTTCAGCACTATGATGTGGGCCACGGCTTGTGACACCTGAGTGGCGGAGTAAGATTTTTGAGTCTTTATTGTAATTGCAAGCAACTTTGGAATTTTGGACCCCATAGATTTTCTTTGTAAAACTGACAGTAGGTCTCCTGAATGGAACAGAGGTTGTAATAAAGGTAAATACTGAGCTTAATACTGACAATGTGATATTATATTTAGTAGTTCAGGCTTCTGTTGTTTCTCATTGAATACATGCTTTTGGTTTTGTATCCTAACATCCTATTCCAATAAGATAATAGAGAATAGCAGTCATTTTTACTAGGACTTAAGTAGATAATATAAACAGGTGGTCTTAGACTCACAGAACTCTTGCTGTATTTCTTATGCTCTTTCTGAAGTATGATTCTATCTTTTGTGTGACTCATTGCAAACTGTATAAATGTCTAATATTCAATGTATGATGTGTAAAACATTCATATAATTTCACTTCCTCTTCATTAAACCTTTAGTTAATATTCCACATAAAACTGGATCAACTGGCTCTGTCAATGTAGTTCAAGGCCTCTGGAGTTTCAATATGAGTGGTAGTATGTGCAGGTCTGAAGCAACTCTCTATTGGCTTTTATTATTTTTTAAGTATATTTTGAGACAACGCATATTTCTGTTCTTTGATTGGTTCTTTGAGCGAGGTAAAATGAATGTCCATGGTAATCACTGGTGTCCACAGAAAAACATGCATCCCCACAATAAACTTTACATTTAACGATGTAGAAAAAATTCAAACACTACTAAAATGGGGATGCATGTTTTTCGGACAGTAATGATAGAGTATGATAGAGTACAGGTGTGGCAGATTGAGATGAGGCTAAAACCACTGAAGTATTCTATTATTGAAGGAAGACCTCAATCAGTGTATCAGTTATTGTGGCCTACAGCTGAACAATAGACTGAGTGCAGACATTGCCGTGCAGTGTATTCAGTTCATAAGCGGCGTTACCCCTCCGGTGCCCGCCGTGAGGTTCTGCATGGCTCCTATAGATGCCTCCTGCGTCAGCCGCCTGTTGCTAATGGCAACAAGAGACAGGTACATGCGAATGGTGATGGCACTCCACAGCCACTCAGCACCACTAGGGTTGCCCTTCTCCTCCAGCAGGGGGCAGTCTGACTCCTCCTGCTAAAATGACCACCAGCAGAGGTGAGCGCAGCAACAACGCAGCAGACTAGTCCTAAACAATGGTCTCTTGTTTCCACTTACAGTTATTTACACAAGAATACCTAACATGCTGTAAAATGACTTGAAAGCTACAGTAGTGATCCAAAGCAATAAAACAAACAGCTGGTTTGATCATATTTTCAGTGAATCTAGATTCAAACATCTTTGGAATAAAAACGACTAACATTATCTGTCTCAGCGATTTTGGCACTCCTGATACTGAAGCAGCCCGGCGTGTGGGTCTCGAGAGCAAGACTCTGCCTGGACTCCTGCAGCACCGGCTTGAGTTCTTCAGGAAGCTCTGATTCGAACTGATAGGTCAGGTTATGCAGGATGCACACGCAGTTCTCTAAAGCCTACAGAACAGAGACAAAACTTCAGCATTCATATTTCATAAAGATCTATCAGTCATTTTCTATTTTATCCCTGAAGTTTCCAATCAACGAGATTAAACAAGGACAAAGTTTAAACAGGAAACCAATACAAAGATAATAAGCATACCTTATCATCAGGTTTATAATCCGCAATCGTTCCACGCACATAATAAACAAGGGAGTCGATAAGACCCTCACAGTCTCTCATGACTTTACGTCCGTTCGGTCCAGCTGAACTTATGTTCCTAAAAAACAAATACCGACAAGCTTTAGGCATATATTTTATATATTGGTGCTTGAAAGTGTGGGAGCCCTTTAGAGTTCTCTGTATTTCTACATGCATTTGTCCTAAAACCTACCAGAGTTTTACACAAGTCCTAAAAGTAGATAAAGAAAACCAGAATTAAACAAATAAGACAAAAATATTAGACTTAGTTCTGACCTTAATCCAATAGAACTGCTGTGGAAGGACCTGAAGCAAGCAGTCCATGGGAGGAAACCCACCAACATTAACAGGATTAAAGCTGCTTTGTATGGAGGAATGGGTTAAAATTCCTCTAAGTTGATGTGCAGGACTGATCAACGTTTAATTGCAGTTATTGCTGCACAAGGGGATCACACCATATACTGGTTCGCACACTTTTACCCTAACATTATTTTCCCCAATAAATAAATAAACAAGTCTAATATTTTTGCCTCATTTCTTTGATTTGGTTCTCTATACCTACTTTTAAGACTTAAAGCTTACGTTTTAGGTCACAATTATGTAGAAATATAGAAAATGTAATGTATAGAAACTTTGAAACTAATAAAAAAAATACACTTATATATCTGTTCTTCCCTTTTTATAAGTCCTCTATGACACCTACCTTAAACAACCTGTAGCATTGAGGAAAACCTCAGAGTCTGCCAGCAGCTCCAGTTTGGGGTTTTCCCCCTCGGAGACACCTGAACAGGGCACCAGCACGTTGTCTGTGAGTGGTTTTACTGCGTCTCTGCACAGCTGCTCTTTCAGCATGTCGTGAGAGGACAGATTCCACAGCAGCCCTGACGAGAAAGTCAACATTTAGAGGCTGGAAGGGAAATACCGCTGATTTTTCATCACTGAGACGTAAACTACGTGTAAGACCTATATATAATTCACTGCTTCTTTTGAATAGCAAATGAAATGGCCATATTTGCATAAACAACACAACCTCTGGTTCCTATCACCACTACTGTAAAGACATTGGAGTTACTACACCAGACCAGAACATGTATATCAAACCACTTTGTTTACATCTCAACCACTGACACATAAGCAGAATTCCCCTTTAAATTGACCCCACCATCCAACCCCAGGAGTGTGATCACATGAACCCATGGTGCCACCAAAGATCTGCACTCTTCTAGGCAATGCAAACTGATATTTTGAAAGATACAGTATAATGTACACAGGTTTTCCGCTTACCACATGTGTTCTTAATCAGACAAGACATGACGAGTAGTTTTGCACTGCAGCTATGAGGCTAACGTAGGCATCAAGTAACAGTGTTTTCCACATTGTGTCTTGCACATTTTGGAGTTTTCCTCCCACCTCAACTCAGGAAGGACTCTTAATTAGCAGATTAGTTGAATCAGGATTGTTGGCAGCAGTGCAAATACTAAAATGTGGAGAGCGGAGGTCCTCCAGGACCAGGCTTGGAAAGCACTGGCTCATGATCACCAATTAGCATAGTGCAAACTGCATACCTAAATCATCACACACACACACTTTTATTGCATTAAACTGCACCAAGTTATATGATTAAAAATGTGGACAAAACATCTTGAGGACTTATTTAAATATAAAGACTATCATTATTATTATAGACATCGATACCTAAGGTCTACCACTAGTAACAGTAACATATAGATCCATATCTGAGTTCTACTACTTATACAGTAACATAGACATCCATATCTGAGTTCTACCACTTATACAGTAACATAGACATCCATATCTGAGTTCTACCACTTATACAGTAACATAGACATCCATACCTGAGTTCTACCACGTATACAGTAACATAGACATCCATATCTGAGTTCTACCACGTATACAGTAACATAGACATCCATATCTGAGTTCTACCACTTATACAGTAACATAGACATCCATACCTGAGTTCTACCACTTATACAGTAACATAGACATCCATTTCTGAGTTCTACCACTTATACAGTAACATAGACATCCATATCTGAGTTCTACCACTTATACAGTAACATAGACATCCATTTCTGAGTTCTACCGCTTATACAGTAACATAGACATCCATATCTGAGTTCTACCGCTTATACAGTAACATAGACATCCATATCTGAGTTCTACCGCTTATACAGTAACATAGACATCCATACCTGAGTTCTACCACTTATACAGTAACATAGACATCCATATCTGAGTTCTACCACTTATACAGTAACATAGACATCCATATCTGAGTTCTACCACTTATACAGTAACATAGACATCCATTTCTGAGTTCTACCGCTTATACAGTAACATAGACATCCATATCTGAGTTCTACCACTTATACAGTAACATAGACATCCATTTCTGAGTTCTACCACTTATACAGTAACATAGACATCCATATCTGAGTTCTACTACTTATACAGTAACATAGACATCCATTTCTGAGTTCTACCACTTATACAGTAACATAGACATCCATTTCTGAGTTCTACCACTTATACAGTAACATAGACATCCATATCTGAGTTCTACCACTTATACAGTAACATAGACATCCATATCTGAGTTCTACTACTTATACAGTAACATAGACATCCATATCTGAGTTCTACCACTTATACAGTAACATAGACATCCATATCTGAGTTCTACCACTTATACAGTAACATAGACATCCATACCTGAGTTCTACCACTTATACAGTAACATAGACATCCATATCTGAGTTCTACCACTTATACAGTAACATAGACATCCATATCTGAGTTCTACCACTTATACAGTAACATAGACATCCATATCTGAGTTCTACCACTTATACAGTAACATAGACATCCATTTCTGAGTTCTACCACTTATACAGTAACATAGACATCCATATCTGAGTTCTACCACTTATACAGTAACATAGACATCCATTTCTGAGTTCTACCGCTTATACAGTAACATAGACATCCATATCTGAGTTCTACCACTTATACAGTAACATAGACATCCATATCTGAGTTCTACCACTTATACAGTAACATAGACATCCATATCTGAGTTCTACCACTTATACAGTAACATAGACATCCATATCTGAGTTCTACCACTTATACAGTAACATAGACTGTACATTTGTTATACTTTTCTTTTTGCCAAACCTTTCTAATCATTTCTTTCTTCTCGACTGTGCAGACATGAAGCAAAACAGATAAAAAAAAATAATTAATGTGCACAAACTCTTTCACACTGGCTTGAACCAAATAAACTGCAGCATCAGTTGTTCATGATTCTTTAGCAGAAACTCAAGTCAGTGATACAGATTATGCAAATGGAACAATACAGCACAGAGCTTGTAAGAACCTTTCGCCCTGTATCAGCTACCTGTGTAATCTCTGAACACTGAGTTGAATACTGAGCAGTAATTACAGAGGACAGACAGGATTCTAAGGCAGTGGGATCAGCAGGTATCCTGTGGAGCGTCTGAGCTGCTGTGCAGGCCTATAATTCTGAACCTTAGTTTGGACCCTGTGAGGAGCTCTCTCTTTTGAAGCTAGGATAGTAAGGATTAAACATTTGTGTTTGATTCCTGTTGTGACTGGAAGCTATGTGATCTGACAGAAGTATAACATTAAAAGGATGTGCTTAACTGGATTCTGGATGAATCAACAACATTCAGCATTTAAGCTCATCTCAATATAAAGAAGCTTTGTTTTATACTAGCTTGTCTAGAAGTGCTCCAAAGTGTGGCATCACTACAGTTTTGAAAAGCTGGAGAAATTATGTTTTTTTTCATGACCGTTTATCATTGTATGTTTGTATTGTTCACAACTGAAAACTGTATGCAGAAGTGTTGGCACTAGCTGACCCCATCTGATTGGTAGAAACAGCTCTAGCTCAAATAAACAAACATTGCTCACTGCTGCCCTCTAAAGGTGCTACTGAAAAACATCAAATAAGATGAACATCAAAAAGGTGTGAGAAGGCAGGACTTTCTCTGTAAGACCCAGGACATGCTGCCTTTTATTTAGTTGTATTTGCCTCCATCTAAAAACCTGATTCATATCCTGTCACTGCTAACAACTACAGAAAACAACGGCAATTGGCTCAAACAATCATGTTCAGGCATTGATGTGATGACTGTCACATGTGTATTTGTGAATATGTCTGGAAAACGCATTTTAAAACCTGACTAACCGGTGATCTGCCGGCGGACCTCGGTGTTCCGGTTAACGCTGAGCTGGCGCAAAATCACCGCAACCCCGTCGCAGTCTTTCACCTCCATTTTATTTTCACTGTTCTCAAAGACGGCGTTCCGGAGCGCTCCTGCTGCGGCCTGCTGCAGCTCCTCGTCCTCAGAATCCAGCAGCTTCAGCAGCTTGGGGATGCCGCGCCGGTGCAACAGCTGAAGACAGCACAGAAGAGAGAATCAGATAATCTAAACCAGCTGTAATCAGATAAAGTTCACACACCGGATCTGGAGATAAGAGATCATGTGGAGGCCACAGTTAAATCTGTAGTAGCTGTTACTGTGTGTGAAGGCTTCAACTGATGAAGTGCTTTTACTGACCGTGTTCTTAGCATCTGCACTGCTGAAGCACTGGTTCTGTATGAACTTCGCAGCAGTCATCTGCATTTCTGGGTTCTCCTGAGTGAGAATGTTCACGGCTGTCTTCACCGTCATCTCTGCACCCTGCTTTCCCCTTCTGTCACACACACATTTAAAATGTCTTTGATGTGGGTATAAAGCCCTGTCTGTCAAACTATTTGATTTTGGCTTAGTATCAGTCCTTGTGGTTGTGGTTATCAGTGAAAATACACAAAATGAAAAAAGTCTTACATCCAACCACAACACTGGCACTTGCCCAACTTAACAGTAAGTGACACTCATACAGTGCCTTTCTCATACTCAAGTACACTTTACAATTTAACACAAGAATTAAAAAATCTAAGAGAATGAAAGTATTTAGAGAAACGGTAGGCGTTTAGAGATCTTAAGATGGTAAGAGAGGGAGAGGAGTGAATATAAGAAGGTAAGGAGTTCCGGTGAGCGAGGGCAGCAACACTAAAAGACCTGCCACCCTCAGAGGAAAGTCTGAACCTGGGTACAGCAGAGGAGCAGAATCAGAGAACCTTAGCTTACGTGATGAGGCATAAAAGGATGTAGGTCTGTTAAAGATCTGTGTTTTATGGGTAAACAATGTGAGTCAGGTAAGTGCACTAACACTGTACCTACATGTTGCTGCTACACCTGTAACAAAACAATGTGACACAATTATGACTCACTATTAGGGCCGTGTATGGGCAAGACCCTAGTGATTAAATACACATTATGATACAAGTGTTAAGATCCCACGTACTGTGATATACTGTGATACAGTAGGCAAAGTCATATATAAGGAAAAGTGCCGTATTATAAAAAACATACAAAAAAAAAACAAGCAGCACATACAAAAGCTAATGCTGCAACTAGGGGTGGGCGATATGGCCCTACAATAATATCATGATATTTCATGATATTTTTGCGATAACGATATGACAAAACATTGAATTACAAAAAAATATTTCAAGAATACACTACTGCAATAAATTGAAAATTAAATTATAATATTGCATACAATATGATATGACACACCCCTAACTGAGATATTTTCATCACAGTACTAAATAATGCACTCCAAATATCTCCACATATCCAGGACTGAAGTAAAATTAATGATACTGGACAGATAAAATCTGTCTCTAGTAGATATATAATGTGAAATGAGAAAGTGTGAATTTTTCTTTTGCTAAAAACAGTAAAAAGTAGTATCCTGGTGTGATAATTAGGGAAAGTGATATGGCACCATATTTCAGGGTATAATATCGTTCACAATATTCAAAACTGTTGGTGATAATATTGTGTACAACCAATATGGCACACCCCTAGCTGCAACCCTACGACAATTATTCACGTTGGCGCGGAAGAGTTTAAGGACTGAAGACAGTTTACAACACTGCTATCTAGTGGTCAGGGGTTTAAACACAACACAGAGTGAACCACTGTCTACCACAAATCTTTGCAGGTAAAGTATTCATTTAAAAAAGTGTGTTCCCAAATGGATATATACTGAAAAGTATCTATATCCCTTTCACACCTTCTCATTCAAAATTCAAATCTAGCTCACAAAAAGTGATGGAATTAAAAGTGAGAAAAATAATTCAGCCAAAAATGATGCTAATTATCATCTGTATATTATTAATAATGTACATAGTTTTAGAAACACAACAAATATTAAAATGCTACACTGTTCAATTGATTTATTAACTGAGATGAGCAGAGAGGAGTGGATTTTAAACTTTCAGTGGATCCCATGTTTAGAGACTTTGAATGTGATAAGTTGTGGCTGGTGGTTCTGGAGAGAGAAAAATCTCTTCACCATGTCTACATAGTAAAAACAGAGACGAGCAGACGCCAACCTGTCAATGCAGAATGCTAACTGAATGTGAATGTAATTGCATTCTGGAGTCGGCTATGTTATTAATATGTAATTACATACAAATAATTACAGAATGTGTTTGTAGAGCAGAGCCAGAAGTCTTACTTTATGGAGTTGAGCACTGCTTGTTGCTTGGCCTCAGCTTCTTCAGCCACTGTCAACCCGTTTGTGTACGCCTCAGCGTTGAGCTGTGAAGCAGTCTGTGAAGGGCGTCTGCTTGCTGTCTCCTGCTGCCTCTCCCTCCCATCGCGGACCAGCCAGGACAGGTCCTGCGATCCAGTCTGCTCCTCTGCAGGCTGACTGAAACACCTCTGCACCTGCCGCCTCTCAGAAAACAACTGATGCTCCGACCTGAAGGGGGTGACGTGCGGGCCCTCGGGCAGGAAGACATCATCCAAAGGGTCGTCCTCATAGATGGCCTTGCTAGGAAGCTGCAGCGTGGCAGATCTGCCCGCCGCGAACGGCCGAGCGTTCCGGAGCCTCTCGGAGTGGGCGTAGTGACGCGAAGGCACGGTCGCACAGAGACGGTCAGCCAGAAAGATGGGTCGTGTGGCGGGCAGCGTAGAGCTACAGTGGACGCTGTTCCCAGACATGCCGTACCTCGTTGTCCCATAGCCCCCATTAACCTGAGGGGGCTCTGACCTCAGCCAGTGTGAAACATCCACCCTCCTCGCAGGCCTAAGAGACTGTGAGGCAAAGGATGAAGCCTGTGGAGAAAATATTGAAATACTTGTAGGACATACTTGTAGGACGAAAATACTTGTAGGACTTTAGAATATAAAAATATACAGCATCTACAAACAAGTCATTTTACAACAGGGGTCTGAAACTTTCTGCACTTTCAATGTTAGTTTAGAGTTAACAAGGTTTAATTCTAAACTATTCTGACCATTCCTATTGGTCTAGTCAGTCTGAAATGTTCACACGATGTAAAGGACAGCAGTTGAGCTTAAATGCAGAAAACTCAGAATTACAGAATATGAAGATCCTTCATTTTTGATGGGGGGGTTTGGGGCTCAGTGAGGATTTTCAAACCAGTGAAACAGTAAACGTCCTTTAGTGTAAGATTTTTAAGATTTTATTTTATTCTGATAATTCTTGAGCATTAATATCAGTCCATTCATTCATTAGGGAATGTTCCCACAATGTCAATGTGAGTTGGTGTTTTCTGATGGTCATAAAACAAAAGAAACCCCCCAACATAGTTTGATATGACAAAGTGGGTGAGAAACAGAGCACGCTGTACCTTCATTTGCCCATTTCTGATGGACGTGGCGGTGGGTAGGTGGCTGCTGGACAGGCTACCTGAGAGAAAGACAGGACGTGTTGAACCATCAGAACATCAGGGCAGCGTTTAAACAGCATCAGCCTCACTAATCAGCACAGTCCTTTTGTCTAACACTCCTTCTACAGCCTCCTGCTGTGTTGCACACTTTCAGTGATGTATGGGTGTGACAGCCTCTACTCTGAAACACGTGAAAGACAAACATTATCATCCTCTCAAAAGTCTCTTCATCAAACAGGTGAGTCACGAATCCAGTCATGAGTAACAGGTAAGTTAGATTTATTTTGCCCCTCTGACTGGCCTGTTTACAGAGTTTACAGGACAACACCACACGCTTTTAGAAATCTGTGAGCAGAGCCAGGACTTGTGTATGCTGGGAAGTTAATGCACACTCGAACCTGCTCGCCGTCTCTTACCTCTGAGAGTGGAACTCCTTCCTTTCCGGGAGAGAGTGAGCTGCACTTGCTGCTCCACTCGGCAGCGCCGGTGGGTCACAGTGTGGCTGTCCGAGCGGGATAGCCTCTCCTCGGAGGGCAGAGCCAGACTGGAATCATCGGCTTTCACCGAGTCGTGAAGGGACAGCACCGTCCTCATGTAGAGAGACTCCTCCGCGGCCATACCGTCCACGGTTCTCTGTGGAAATCCGGCCAAAAGCTTCTCTCTCTCTGTCTCTTTGTACGTCAGGTGTTCTCTCTTTTCTCTTTTTTTCTTTTCTTTTAAGGCGTGGTCTCCGTTTCTGTTAGAGGGCGTGGCTACTGGGACAACATGAGGGCGTGGTTTTCCATAGCGTCACCTTCCAGCTCGTATTACTGTGTGGACAGTAAACCTGTTGATCTGGACTGGATATCAATAAACAGAGCTCAGCTACTCAAACACGCCAGCTTGAACCAAACATCACCAGAGTTAAGCTTCTTTGTACTTCCAAGGAAATCAGGTCTGAAATTAAATACTGAAGCTTGGAACTGTTTTGCTTGTTGGTTAACTCACACTTCGAAGCGTAAGTTAACCAACAAGCAAAACAGTCCAGGTGCTTTCATGATGTGGGACCTAACTATTAATGTACTTTAAAACAAGAACACATTATATAACATACTTTATAGTATAATATAGGCGATACGTTAATCAGGTATATATACATTTGTTGGACAATCCCAGTCATTTGAAACCAGGCCTCCATGGCAGTGCCAGTTTCGGTCAGCAGGGGTCAGCAGTGCAGAGCAGCGGGATTGCAGAATGTATTCCAGCCATATATTGAAATAAAAGGCCACTTCTGTCTCTGGCCATTTCAGTTTAAGTACTAACATCATTTTCTAAAACCTGTGCTCATGCTAAACGCAGCCTACACTGGGGAAAAAAATAATAATCCTGGCCCAAACACATTTTCAGTCCACAGTTGGCTTTAAAAAATAGATTTTAAAAAATAGCTCTATTTTTTCTGTAATAATACACAATAATGATAATAATAATTATATAGAAACAATATTTAAGAAGATATTTTCAAATTATAGATGCCACAGTTATCAGTCCAACTTATCATATCAGATCCACAGTCATATTTGCATGATTTCTGATTTAAATTAACTGATGTGACTTCAACCTAATAGTCAGCCTGGCTTGCCTGAAATGTATTCTGTGTAGTAGACCTGGCATCCCTGATGTGTGTTAATCCTGTGATGTCTAATTCCCCTGGTTGTGTCAGTCAGGGTGGTCATCATCTTTAGGAGCGGTTTTCATCAGTCAGTAGGTCTATTTTCGGTGAGGATGTTCATCATTAGTCATGTGATCATTAGCAGTCCTTTATGTTAGTGCTCATTTAGTTTGGTCATTCAGTGCCAGGGCCAGTCAGTGTGATCATCATTGGTTAGTATGGCTAACGTTATCCTCATCATTAGTACATTCATCTCCAATAACTGATGACGTATTTGCGCTGAGAAACTGCGCTCATGCTCTTTGTTATTACGCCGGTTAATTACAGACCTTTGAATGGAGGTGCTGTATAGCTTGACACGACTTGCGAATGCTGTAATAGGAGGGTCTGCCGCCTAATGGTTCCCTCCAGGCTGTGTCAAGGCGGCTGGATAATTATAATATTGTATAATAATGAATACACTGTGCGTCTGAATGTCCAGGGTACTGATAGAGGGAAGTGTTCAATTAAAGAATGAACAAAAGATCAATTTCGCAGCGAAAACAACGAATGCTTTTACATGCGCGCACGTTCATTGGTCGAGAGGCCTTTAAAGAGCCCGCGCGCCTCGTCGCTGATTGGCTGAGGCGCGTCAGGTCCGTTCGTCAGCCTGCGGGTCGGAGTCGCCTGTCAGTGAACGCGCAAGCTCTGAACGAGAAAACACGGAGGGTCAGCCAGCGTCCATAGCCTTGTTGCTCCACTCGTATGTCCGCGTTTTTGAGGGGGAGCCCGCGTTCTGAGTAATTCCCGTTGGCCGTCCCCGCTCGGACATGGACCTCCTTTGGTCGTAGTATCAGCGGCGGACACAGCGGATCCCCAGAAGCCGAGATGAGCGCGGGTCCAGCGGGATGTGGGTCGGCGCCTCACCGCTTCGCCCACTACTTCGTAATATGTGGATTAGACAACGAGACGGGCCTGGAGCCGGACGCTTTAGCCGGTAAGAAACAACGGTGTCATTAAGGTGATGTCTAATAGTACATGTGGTCACCAAACGTGTTTTTTTTTCTGTTTCTGCTAACGTTAAGTCTTAATGAGCTCGGACCCGTTACTGAGCGTAAACCTATATAAATAAAGACGTGGCTGAAGTTAGCTTTTTATTCCGTTTCCCCCCTTCCACCTTAAATGCGGTAGCCTGAGGCGCCAGAATGTAACTGCTGCACCGTTTAAGGTGGAAGGGGGAATTAAAATAAGAAGCTAACTTCAGAAAACGGGCGGTTGAGCTTTTCCAGCAAACTGATAGCGAGTCTGAGTTTTACGGTAACCCGAATTAGCTAGCTCACAGAGCAGGAGGTGTTTATGTCCCCCACGTTTTTCGTTACGGGTGGCCTGAAACGGAGGGCTTTAATACTGAGTTGGTGCCCCAGTCGTGATTTATTTCGTGCGGTTGTGTGTTTGATAGTGAACAACGTTACTGAATCAGTTGAAGTGAAGCAGGCGACTTAATGGAATCCGTCACTCTGAAATCTCGCGACATTAGCCGCCTCTCCTAGGTTAAGTCTCTGGGAGAGTAAACACTAACACTGATAGGATTAACATTTAATCATTAATCGGAGGAAATATGTATTTTTCTTGTAGCCAGATTGCAATTTCAAGGTATATGAGTAACAAAGGAGAAGAAGAAAATGTCTGGGCATGACTGAGACACATCACCAGTCTTGACCTGTCTCTAAATGACGCTAGAACAGCACATTAAAACATCTTTCTTTCTCCAAGGATTGCCACATTTCCATGTGCTCGAGGCGATATTGTGTTCTGTGTGCTGTGAAGACGGAGCCCAGTGAAACTGATCAGTACAGGCCTCACGTTGCTCTCTTTGCATGTAATTAGGTTTAGACAAAACGTGCAAGTTCAGCTTTGATCAATAATTCTGTGTGCTAACCTAATTTCACAGCAAATCAAGCAAATGGGGGCTGTCAGGGTCTCTAATAGACAAAATGCTTTGTTCAAATGTGCACATGCTACACAGGAATGAAGACGTGCTGAGTACATGGTGTGGAGATGAATATATGTTATGTGAGTTGTGTATTCTTGCTTTAGAGAACCCATAACATGGAAAAACTCAATGTTTCTATAAATAAATGCAAGTGTGACGTAGTATGCAGACAGTCTCAGATTGTACTGTTCACTCTCCAGTCTAGATGAACACGCTTATGTAGGTCCATGCATATGTCCATGCAGCAGTTTAGCTTATTTATAAGGAGTGTTTCAGGTCAGACTGTTTCTTTAAAAAGAAACAAACAACAAGGCAGCCGATTAGAACAGACGTCACTTAAACACATCTTTCTTGCAGGTGCAGTAACAACAAAGCAGTCTGTTTAATATGAAGGGATAAGAGAGTTATAACCTTGAAAAGACTCCTGTTTTATCCTGTTTTTTTCTTGTTTTATTCCTCCAAGCGTACCAGTTCCGTAGCTCCTTGTCTCATGTCCTGCTTGGCCCTGTTTTAAAGACCCAGGGACTGTCTGGCTCCTTGTAAAGCCTGACACCATTAAATCGTTAACTGTGTGAGAGCCAGTGTAGTGCCTCCATCCACATGCTGTTCCTTTAGGTGAGGTAATCGCGTAGACTGTCTGGGTAGTGCTGTGCGGAGGCAGCCCTGGACTGCAAAACCATCTATTTTAGCTGATTTTTTTTTTCCTTAAATGCCAATAAGCTATTGTTACTGTCTGTGTGTATTTTTGTAGGAAGGAGTTTAAACCTATGAGGTAATGAAGTAGGAGGACAAAGGAGTGTCCGTCCAGTGATGTGGTTTGTCTTAAAGTCCTGAATCTGTGTGTTTGTAAGGCATTTCTGAAGCTGAAGAGTATGTGTTATGGAGATTTGCACTGGTGTCAGGTGTTGCTTTGATAAAATAAAGAAATATTTATTAAACATTTACTTAACTTTGGAGGCTGTGGTGGTCCCCCTGCTGATCAGTTCTGCCCATCCAGACTAGGCTTTTTTCATGAAGCACAGTGTAGCTACTGCAGTGATTGCCCCTTCGTGTAAATCCAGCTTATTTAACACATATATTGTTTAAGACTATGTCCTAGAGTACAGTTAGTAAACCTCAGACAGGGGGACAGCTTTTACAATGCCAAGTGGTCCAGCTCAGCAAGGGGGACCCCTGTGCTCACCAAATTATCAATTAAGCTGCTGCAGTGGTAAAAGTGAATTCCAATAAAATCTGATGTGAGACAGTTTGTTTCATGTCTGGCTCAACAGATTTGTTAAAGAACACTAGAAGTCTGCAGGGCTCTGCATATTTAGTGACCAAACTGTGAAGTGTTGTGGGCAGGAGCATTATATGAGGTTTTTTTTTAGAAGTTGTGTTTTTGTTTGTAATTTGTCTCTTTGTTTGTTTGCTAGACCTCATTCCTTAAATGTCCCTGGGTGATTAAGGATTCTGCTTCTAGAGGGAGTCTGAAATGACCCAGATGATAGTGGCTCAGTAGGATCAGATCTTCAGACAAAGGCAGAATTGCTGAACAGTACAGATTAAGTTACCACTTGTTGAAAAGCTCTCTTGCCCAACAGCTCAGTCTCAGGGGTGGAGGAATATGCTGCTGCAGCTGACTGAGATAAATAACTCTCAGCCCTTGCGGGGCATTGTTTGGTTTCTGCTGCCACTGTAGCAATGTTCTTACCTGTGGTTTATCCTTATGGTGGGAAAGATGACACCTCATCCCTCACTCATCAGCCTCTAATCATAAACTGGCTTCAGTTTCAAAGCGGTGGGTAGGTGTTACATGGGCTGGTCATATCTAGGAACTTCATGATTCAATACAGATGACAATATGACGCAGAGAAGCACACCAGACACGTCTTTGTCGTTAAGCAGTGTCACGATCAGTTTACTTGGTAGCTGTCAGGGCTGCAGGGTAAGTGCTGAGCACTACATTTGCTTGAGACAGCATATCTTATTTGTTTTTGAGGTTTGCTGTATGAAATGAACCGTGTCATTGAAAACCAAACTCTTTCTGGCCTTTTATTTTTCTAATGAACGACTGAATGTGTGAACATTTTGTTAAAGCTTCAACATTTACTGTTCAGTCCTGAGTCCATACAGTCTGTTTATGAATACTAAGCTGCAAAAGCAGTTTGTTTCAGATTTATTTCTGTGATGTCGCAGGAACTTATTTACATATACTTTTCAGAATGAGGGCTAATACAAAACAGTCTTCGAGTCACAGTGATGGCCACAATAACAGCCTTTTTCATTGTAAGTCTGGCACAACATGTGTAGCATTGAAATATCAAGCTATAAAACTGGAGCTTGTCTTTTGGCCAAAATAACAGACTTGAGGCATAATTAATAGAAAATATTAATTAATAGAAAATAATTGACTGTAAATTACAGTAACAACCAATGTCTGTCATAATCACAGTTTTCTTCAAATTACTTTCATACACACAACCTCAGTGTGAAAGAACAGAAATAATCATAATTTCAGTCACAAACATATTATAATCCACAAAAACTGGTCCTCCATATTGGACCAGTTTCCTAAACCTAGATCAAGCTTAAAGCTGGTCGGTAAGAATTTCTAAGGGGGACTCCTGATTCAATCCATGTCTGGGAAACCAACTCATTGAGTTTATCGGTATTTTGAACACTGCTCTATTTGTAACTACTGTAAGCTTCATTTGCAAGCAGTGGGGAATTTTCTGGGCGAGAGACCAAGCGAACACAAAGGAGAGAGAGAGAGGGATGGATTTTCCCGTTCTGCTCTGAAGTATTTCTGGCAGAGTGGAGGGCTGCGTTTCCCTGCTCTCATTGTTAGGGTCAGAGACACGCTCTTCCTGTTGATCACCTCCCCATGTTTCTGCATGACTGCATGCATGGCTGTCACGTATGGTGACTAAAGGCCCCCCTCCCTGCTCTGTTCATCAAAATCCAGCACTGAAATGATTCAGCCATTTGTTTTGTTGTTCATATATATCTCTGGTCTGTGTGTACACTAATTGAATATGATCATGAAGTGCTCTGAGCTTGATCTGCTGTTTTTTAGTGTGAGTTTTGTTGTTTATTTCCAAAGACATCTGGCGCCTTTTGGCATTTTTTGGCATGTCACGTTTTTTGGCATTTTTGCCATGTGTTATGTCAGAAATTAAGCTTGGCTGATTAAGTTTCTCAGAGGTCTTTACCAGACTACTCATTACCAGCCAGGCTTAATTTGTATGTGGTGTTTGGATGCCAGTCGGCTGAGCTTAGCTGGAAGTTGCCTAAGCTGCTACCAACACTAATGCGCTAAATGCTTTATTAGAGATGCTGGCTGTGTCATTTGGATGGATTTTCTAGTTGCCGTGTTTACTCCACGGCTATGTTTAAAGATAAAATGGATATTCCTTTTCTTGGAGTCATAGTGATGAGGATCTGACGACTGTGAAAGCCTTCATTCTGTGTCTTAAAATTGACCTGATGAATGTGTCACGTTTTATCTGACATCTTATATGTTGGATGAGCCAAAAACAGTGAGTAGGGCCTATCAATAGCAGAACTGCTGTGCTTATTGTGGAACAGGCAGCTGGACTGTGTTCTTTAAGCACTAGCGGTATCCACGATATCCATGTTCAAAATGCTTATAGTAACATAATTTATCATGATGATAATAATGAATATTGCCATGTTGCTCAGCCTTACTTCTTGCTTTTTGTATGTTATACTGTGGTGGTTATTGGCTTAAATATCCTTTTCTAAGTCCTGGTATAACTTGCATTTCAGTTTGCATTATAGATGTGCATCACAGTGCTTAAACTTTTTCACAATATGTTAGTGATGGAAGGAAATATTGATTATCAGGATATTATGTTTACAGTATCGATACACAGATTCCTGGCAGACAGTGAATTATTGTGTGTTGTGTTTAAACTTCTGATCACTAGACGGCAGTGTTGTAATCTATTTTCAGCTCCACTCCAACATTAACAAGCAGCACAAGGGTGCAATGCTATTGTAAACATTGACGAACCTGTTTATATAGTGGTGTGTTTTAATAGTAGGATTTTAAAAAATCGCAATATATCACTTTGCTTACAATATTATGATATATTGCCAATACACAGCCCTAATGTGTGTATTGACCAATTATTTTTATTCACCATTTAATATTCTGCACTGCACTAAAACCATTAAAACAGGACTAGTGCTGTCTTTGGATGGACCATGCAGTAGGGCAGTATTCTATAGTAATGAATGCATATTGTGTATGGTGATAATAATAAAATGTATCATGATAGAGAAAGTATATTGTTTTATTTCTTTCCTCCAGTCCTAATTAAAGCAATGGGGGGGGGGGGGTTAAGAAAAAGCACACAGACACAAATTAGACTAGGTGATTAAGCAGTGTAGCCTATTTGTGTGTGAAGTGAATTCCTAAGCTGAAGAAAAAGAAACTTCTCTCGATAGATAATGAATGATGAGCATTTTTACATTGAGTGAAAGTCGTGATTGAATTAAACAGGAACGGGTTTTGTTCGTGCCTGCTTAAGCTCATCACTCAGCCTGCCCCGGAGCAGTTTAGCTGCCTTAGTGATTCATGTTTGCTGTACTTGTGATAAGAACAACTGAATAAAAAAAAAAATCAGCTCGCGGCCCCCCTCTAAAACTTTGACTGGATGTTGCAATACACAAAGTTTCACACGCTCAGCTCATGTACTAATGATATGCAGGGATGGTTGCTCGTATCGGTGTTGGACAGATGCTTAGATTTGAGCAATATTTCCAACTGATGATGTAATTATTGTACACCAAAATAGGGAACCGCTTTAATGACAGGGGGCTCCTATGCTGAAATGTCACTGTTTTATTAAATGCTGCCTATAATTGAAGAAATTTTTTTTACAGTTTGTGGCTTTTGAAAGATCTCTGTATCTTTGACTGCAGTGTAAATAAGGCACATCACCTCAGAGCAAACCTTTCTAAGATGGTACAGAAAATTCCTCTGACCTCACAACCTTCTAGATGAATGGGCCAAAAAATCCCAATGACCCTTTTCCAAAATCTTGTAGAAAGCCTTTCCAGAAGAGTGGAAGCTGTTATAGTTGCAGAGAGAGACCAACTCCATAATAATGGCCATAGGTCTAGAACAGGTATCGTAAAAGCACCTGTAAACATGATGTGTAGGCGTCGCAATATTTGTGTCCATATGGTGTATCTTCACAACCCCACCACCTCTAAAGTTCTGAGCACATCTGTTCCCTGTTTCTATAAGTAAAGACTTTAATGTTTCGTTTTTCGAGTCTCACTTTCAGTGTCTGAGTTTCGGCACAGAATACCAACACAGTTAAAAGCAGCTTTATGCAATGCAGGCTTACACACTGTAAATAGAAACAGTCTGGTAAAAGACTGCCTCAACCTCTGCAGCTTTTCCAATCATTAAAGTGATGTTCAGGTGGAAAGGGTGGGGAATTCTAGAGGAATGAGTGAAACTACCCCCCACAGTTTTCTTTTTAATCACTGTTTCTGTCAGAGTCACAGTGCAGTATGAGTTTGTGACCGTTTCAGACGTGTGCAGGGCGACCCAGACCTGAGCAGTTTGTGTCTTCTGTGTCATCACGACTTGCTCTGTTTAATCTTCAGTTTCTCTCCACTGCTCTGCGCCTGTCCTGCTCCTAGAGGATAAAGTAACACTTGAGAATGTGTGGAATGCTTGTGTTGGCCTGCTTGAGAAAACCTCACAGTGATGATCTGCCTGACCTGCGGTGAAAACTGAACGTGTTTTCCCTGAAGTGTTGTAGATCAAACGATCTACAGTGCTGTTCTAGGTTACAGCCCGAGAGGAATGGGCCAGAGTTCTGAACTTGTTTGCTACCACTAAGTTTCAGCTTTTAATAACATCAGTGCACATGTAGAGTTCTAGTGCAGCTTAACTTTTCAGGCACACACATGTATACCTTGAACTGTGACTGCTGGACTTCTGTTGGACAAAGCAGACTTACTGTCATTATAACACGATGGTGTAAATGTGTGAAATATATGTTATTTGTAACTTTATCGCTGAGATGTAAACAAAGTCAATCAGAGTGGTTTGATGTGAAATGGTGTGCTGTTGATAAGGCTGACACTCTGTCTTTACAGTGGGGGCTATTGTGTTTTACACTACCAGCCAAACGTTTTAGATACACTACCAGTCAAACGTTTTAGATACACTACCAGTCAAACGTTTTAGATACACTACCAGCTAAACGTTTTAGATACACTACCAGTCAAACGTTTTAGTACACTACCAGTCAAACGTTTTAGATACACTACCAGTCAAACGTTTTAGATACACTACCAGCTAAACGTTTTAGATACACTACCAGTCAAACGTTTTAGATACACTACCAGTCAAACGTTTTAGATACACTACCAGTCAAACGTTTTAGATACACTACCAGTCAAACGTTTTAGATACACTACCAGCTAAACGTTTTAGATACACTACCAGTCAAACGTTTTAGATACACTACCAGTCAAACGTTTTAGTACACTACCAGTCAAACGTTTTAGATACACTACCAGCTAAACGTTTTAGATACACTACCAGCCAAACGTTTTAGTACACTACCAGCTAAACGTTTTAGATACACTACCAGTCAAACGTTTTAGTACACTACCAGCTAAACGTTTTAGATACACTACCAGCCAAACGTTTTAGTACACTACCAGCCAAACGTTTTAGTACACTACCAGCTAAACGTTTTAGATACACTACCAGCCAAACGTTTTAGATACACTACCAGCCAAACGTTTTAGATACACTACCAGTCAAACGTTTTAGTACACTACCAGCCAAACGTTTTAGATACACTACCAGCCAAACGTTTTAGATCCACTACCAGCCAAACGTCTTAGATACACTACCAGCCAAACGTTTTAGATCACTACCAGCCAAACGTTTTAGATACACTACCAGCTAAACGTTTTAGATACACTACCAGTCAAACGTTTTAGTACACTACCAGCCAAACGTTTTAGATACACTACCAGCCAAACGTTTTAGATCACTACCAGCCAAACGTCTTAGATACACTACCAGCCAAACGTCTTAGATCACTACCAGCCAAACGTTTTAGATACACTACCAGCCAAACGTTTTAGATACACTACCAGTCAAACGTTTTAGATACACTACCAGCCAAACGTTTTAGATACACTACCAGCCAAACGTTTTAGATCCACTAAAACATTTGGCTGGTAGTGTACTAAAACGTTCAGCCGTACCTCTCCGCCATTTAAAGTATTTTTAAAAATGTTTTGTTTTAAAACTATTGTTGAGTTGTATCTTAGTCATTAGTACATTTTGTTATATTTTCCTGTAGTAGCTTTTTGTAGCTTTTCAAAGCATTATGGTCTTCAAATGTTGGGTTTTCTTCACCAGCACTGTGAATGATTAGGACCTGGTGAGGTGTTCTAGAATGAAGCATTTCACCTCAAACCATTTTGACCTTGTTTACAGATGAATGATTGAATTTTATCAATTAGTGGAATTTCACTTTAACCAGTTGACAGTCCTTACTTCTTAATGGTATCAACTGTTAATGTAACTGTAAAAGCATACATGCATTCAACACATGCGCGCATACTCAGCTGGTGTTGTAGTGTTTCACATTTGCGGCCACTACATTTTATGCACCAGTTATCCGAAGCGTCTTATTGGTTTCAGTTCCCTCTGAAATATGCTGCACCTGGTCTAGTATGACTTCAGCTGCATCTCAGGATGTTTCAAACTGTTTGGCTGTCTCCATCGTTCACACCTTTGCCTGTCTAATAGCAGGCTCACTTTGAATTACCCCCAGTTACGCAGACGTTAACACCTTGCCCAGTCAGTGCCAGCTTATTATCTCTCTCAGGCCTGTGTAGGTAAAGTAAATCAGGGTGCTTCTCCCTCCTGTGACACATTTTACTCGTAAGTGTAAAAGAGCCCTCTATTTTTCCTACAGTTGAAATGCAGCGGATAGCTGGTGTCAAAACATAGCAAGTTATTCTTTCTGACAGTGTTTTATTTTAGTCTATCTATATTCACCACTACAGCATGCTTTGAAAGACTCTTAAGGATTCTGCAGTAGAGCTTTCACTATCGGTGCCATGCAAACTTGGCATTGAACAATGCGAGTACTTTTAATTATGCTAAGACTGGCAGACCCAGCGGGTCGAGAGGAGTGCTGTGTTATTGTGCTTGCATATAATGCGTCTCCATTTAGTTTTATTTAATGACGTTCTTCACTGTGTATTGTAAGTGAGACAGAGATACGGTATTGGGGAGTGAAGGACTATAGTAAGGACATTACTGCACTGAATGCTTGGCCATCTGTCCAAGAACCCTGGCTAGGACAGAAAGACAATGGCTATGCTAATGCAGTCACACCTCCCAGGCTTTCAATTGACTTTGCCCTCTGAAGGGGCTTTTTTGGGGCGGGGGAAGGGAGCTTGGACATGTCCAGTCGGTTGGCTGCTTCAACACATCGTAATTCTGCAGGAAATAGAGTGTAGACCAAGGAACGGGCTCCGGGTCGGGCGATGGTTCAGGCCTTCTCTGTTTTTTTTTTTCTCTCGCTTGATGTCTGGACGTGTGTACAGTGCCGAGATGTGAGGAGTGGGTCTGTTAGCCTGTTAGCGTAATCTCTTCAGACTGCTCTGAACATGTCTATTTTAATCTTTCTTGACCTGATCTCTAGCGGAGTGCTGTGCTGCAGCTCTTCTACACAGTTCTCTGGCTTCAGATACGCATGTGTAGATTGTAACCATGTTGAAGCAGTTTATGAAATAACACGAATAATCAGCAAATATCCAATAAATGAATATGCATTTATCAGCTTTAAAGGAACAATGTGTGTATATGTAGGTATGTAGGTCTCATGGTAGGACTGTTATGAATGGCAGTCACAGGCATGAGTAGAACACATAACACACAATGGCGTTTCTTTATTTAATCAATGAAGTCAAAACAGCATAGTACAAGTTATTGTGTTTCTGGATGTTGGGAAAGAAGGCAGAGAGCATGTCAATCAATGCAAGCACTTTATATAATTTCAGATGTTTCAGTATTTAGTATTTCCACTCTTCACATTCTTTTATTCCTTACATCAGACATTTATCTTCTTACGATCCAACTAACCCCAAACATGTTCAGTGATTTGGATGCTGGTCTCGACTCTGAGGTAGTTAGAACATTATTATGAGAACATCAGCAAAGTTTCCCCTTTTTTAATCTGTCCCAGTCAGGGCTTTCTGACAACTACACATCCTTTCATAGTTGTCAGTGGAGGAATGCACAGAAACACCTGTGGGCAGATCTAAAGACCAAAAGATGAAAGCTTTGAGTACTGTACTGAGAACAGCTTTGAGTTCTCTTTAGATGTGGAGAAGACATGCTTTCATTGGGAAATTAAATCAATCAATGCTTGAGTTTTGCTGAATCCCAGAGTCAACATGTGTTTTTATTATGTTATTAGAGAACCGTCTGTTTCCAGTACTGGTTTCGTGTCTGTCCTCCGTGACCCCTAAACAGAATCAGTCGTGTTAAGAACAGTCAGAACACTAGTTGAGGCGTTAAGAGCCTGGAACAGGTTGGTGGATGGATAAGCAAGTGAAAGGAATAAAAATAGTATCAATATGTTTGTTTTTAAGCTGTTTTTACCAAATCATTACCAAATGCACTGATCTGTGATCATAAGCTTCTTTATGTGATTTATATGGAGCCGTTTGGGGAAATGAATCCTAAGTGCTTATCAAAACGGCTTTCATTTTACTGTTTGGCTGAATCTGGATGCTTGTTTTTGGCCTTGGCTGGATTTTTATACTATGTTATTTAGCTCAGCTTACAGATCTGCTTGTCAGTCTTGGTCCTGCTTGTCTGAGAGAGGTGAGAGGGAGCTGGCGAGAGAGGTGAGAGGGAGCTGGCGGGAGCGCGGTGGCCGTTTTGGCTGAATAACTGTTATTTATGGGCATCGTTGGGGTGTTTGTGTGTGAGTAGTGTCTGGCGGCAACAGCGTCGTCAACATTTATTAGAAAAAAAGGCAGTAAATACGGTTATGTCACTAGCACGGTAAATCTACTTACATAACATCAGACCATCTTTATAACTCTATTTGCCCCCATCTAATAGATTAAAACAGAATGTCTGTATTACACACTACTAAAGTCTCTGCAGTGGTGTGTGTGTGTGTGCTTAAACCACATCTAGCTACTGGATTTTGTCTGATTTTAGCTCGCTGAGTTCTCGTGTTGTGAAAAGATGTGATCCTTTTTTTTTTTTTTTGTCATATTGTCAAAAACCACCAGCAGCTGAGAGCAAAGGCTAAAGCTGCTATTGCAGGATAGGACACATGATGCAACGATGAAAACTGACCTTTGGTTTGGGATACTCCAGTGAAGTGTTTGGGTGCCTGTGGTCAAGGTTTTGTTGATTTTCTACTGAAATATAAATGGCATTCTCTACAGAGAACACAGTTAAATATTGATTTCTGGCTGTGCCCTAAAGTAACAGGCTACTGTTCCACTATATATCTAAGATCTGTGAGTTGAATGTGGACCTGTGTGCTGAAATAGTGAAACTGTGTGCTCAGAGTAATGCATTACACATGCTCATATGTGTCTCGCTGAGCTTGTGTCCTGATGTATTTCAATGTAGTGCAGATACTAATATATCACTGGGTACTATTTTCCTTCTTTGTGATTTTGATGTATTTATTAATTTATGGATTTATAAATGATTGTAATAAGGACTCATGAAATTGGTACACCTCTCGGGGTTTCAGATACTTAACAGTAACTGTAGTAGGGATGCACTGATACCACTTTTTCCTAATCGATACCAATAACGATACCAGCTTTTCACCGATACCGAGTACCAATACCAACTCTGACTTAAGTGCTTGATATATGGCTATAAATCCTGATATTTTTATAGTGTTCTACTTTTTATATGTTGTATTTTTTATGTATTATCCTGAATAAGATATAATAACCTTGAAAGAACACCATTTACTGGTTGAGTATCTGCACATTAAAAGGTTTCAGAGCAATGAAAAAATAAAAATTGCCACAATACAGAAACACGTGCAGCCATTTAGTCAATAAGTTTCATGGTATCGTCGCTCTATTGCCGATACTGATACTGTGTGTAAGTGCCAGTATCTGTACCGATACCGTACCGTATCGAGCATGAAGAACCTTTTAAAAGGAAAAGTTCTGTAGCCGCATAAAGGTTTGTGTTATAACTGAACACTCAACCGTTACGGTTTAGCTTGTGGATCTGCATGGTTTTAAATCTAATTTTAATATTGAGAATTGTTATTTCCTTAGAGAATGCGTTCATTTGATTTTGTGGAAAATTAATCTCTCTCTCGCGCTCTCTCTCTCGCGCTCTCTCTCTCGCGCTCTCTCTCTCGCGCTCTCGCGCTCTGTCTCTCTCTCTGGCTTTGTGAGATGTTCCCTTTTGTAATTACTGCTTTTATAATAACCCATTAGGCCTGGAATGTAAAATATCAGTGGTTAAGATAAGGACTTCTTGTCATGTGTAATTAGTTAGGTTTGCTTTTATTGCCATTTTGATATTCCAGTCTCTTCATCCTCACTGTGGTTGGTGGTGATCTGTTTATGGTTGAAGAGGACATGCAGTCTGTTGGCATGAGCCAGTGTGTGTCAGAAACTGAAACTAGCTGTAAAAGCGATGGAGCAGCTAACGAGACCAGCCCTCTGGGTGGATTGGAATAAGACGCATGCTGACATCCAGTGCACGTGATGTTTTCTCCCTCAGAAATATCACACGATACGTACAGCACTGTTGTGGGCTTTAAACGGAGGGCAACTTTAAATGTACCTTAAATCACTAAGGACACTCAGGAGTGTTGTTCTCTGAGTTTCCATAATTGTGTAATAAATGCACTCTTATTAAATTACTAAACACATGGCCAAAAGTATGTGGACATCACACCTAATTATTGTGTTCAGCCACACCCTTTATTAACAGGTGTATAAAAATAGTCATGCTATCTCCATAGACAAAGTCTGGCAGCAGAACGGGTCGCACTAAAGAGCTCAGTGACTTTAAACGTGATTCTGTCATAGGATGCCACCTCTCTACCTTTCCTTAACGCTGGCTTTGACCCTCTCTGCGGCATCTGCCCCAACCAAAAACTGTCCCTTAGGGCGGGCCTCATAAAATAGCCACGGCTGAGCAGCTGCACACAAACCTAAGATCAGTAAGTGCAATGCCAAGCATCGACCACTCCTGGAGCAGTGGAAGTGTGTTCTCTGCAGTGATTCCTCACGCTTCGGTATCTGGCAGTTTGGTAATATGTGGCAAAATGAAGAAATAAAACATAATTTAAATTTAATGTGTGCCAATGGTACCAGTCCCCCCCACTCAAGTCTTTTTGGTTTAATTCGTTTGGTCTGTTTACCATGAAATCCACAGGAGATACAGGGTGATGTGCTTCTGACTGTGGCAGCCGTTTAGTTAAGACCCTTTCCTGTGTGTGCATGTGCCCCTGTGTGCAAATCATGGTTTGTGGGGTTTGGGGTGAAGGAACTCCAGTGAGCTTCACAGAGCCTTGACCAAAACCCCACTGAACACATTTGGAATGAATTGGAGCTTCGACTAGGAGTCAGGCCTTCTCATCCAACATCTAACATATCTGACCATGTACCTGCTCTTTTGACTGAAAGGACACAGATTCACACAGATATACTCAGACAGCGCGAGCATGTATTTGATGCGGTCATTTGATGCCAAAAGCAGATTTAATGGCCATTTCATATATATATATATATATATATATATATATATATATTCTAACTTAAGTAAACGTAAGATTTCTCTTGTAAATCACTAATCATATTTAGAAACATAAACTCTTTGTTAAATGTTGAGTGATGTTGAAAATGGAATATCTATATACAGACCTCCTATTAAAAAAATATTATAAAATGGATTAAATGTTTTGGATGCAGTGCAACATGGCATGTCTGATGAGCAGTAGACTTTAAACTGGTTGCAAAAGCAAACGCTGTAAACTTACCGCAGCTGCTGTTTTAACATAACAAACTGAAGAGTTGTTTTTGTGACATAACCATGACTTCAAAGTGTGTGTGTGTGTGTGTGTATAAAAGAGGGAGGGAGAGAAACACACTTGTGTCCAGTGGTGTCGACTTTGCTCTGTAAGCTCCAACTCATCGGGTGACCTGTGTCCTCAGATAAAAGTGCACAAACGCCCAGCGCTCCTGCTAATGACGCTGCTTTTCCACCAGTACGGGATATTTTTACTGGTTAGTCTGCAGTGGTTTCATAAGCGTGCTGCTGTCTAAATGGAGTTTAAGCTCAGCTCTGAGAGCTGAATATGCTTTTTGTTTCTTATTTAACTTTTACCTTTGTAGGAGATCCAAATAAACAGTCTCATTCACTAGGGCTCTGTGTGGGTTGTAACAAGCAAGGTGCAACACCTCAGCAGAAGCAGTACATCAGCGCAGCACTTTAAAAACATTCTGCCAGTTTGCTTGAACGTGAAGTATGTGATGAATTTTAATGAAATGTGGTAATTGTGGTGTTTGAGCTGATCGTTATCCGGCCGGCTGCATCTTTATACATTCAGTACAGCTCGCTTTTAAAGATCGGTGGAAAGATGCCAGTTCTCCCAGAGCGTGCTGGCTCAGCATAGGTTGGTTGCTGAAGACACACCCACAGGTATTTACACTGTGAGCCTTACATTTGCATCAGGACCTCATGGGTGATGTAGACGTGTTTGGTCATGTGAGATTTGTGCTGAGATTTTGTGATCTGTTCATTGAGGTGGATGTACACGGTACACAGTGCTGTATGACCAAAGCTGTGTTACGCAAGACTGGTTAACATGGACAAAGGCTACTCATGAAGTGCTGTGCTGCTTATCTGTCTTTCCTTTATTAGCGCTCTGAGGCCATATGGGGGCTGAAACAAGGACAGGTCTATTCTAAACACTGCAACATTACCATTACACCCGCTGGACCCTTCTGCCATGCAACCTTTTCATTATCTCTCTGTTTCTCATGGGGTCTTAACAAGTCATAAGTGGTTGTGGTGATGATTGTGGTCCTGGTTTTATCAGTAATGATGATCTGAAGTTTGATTAGTTGAATACAATGATGAAACAATGTTGTCATGTTGGCTACTCTGTGTTCTGGTGGTGGTATTAATGAGTTATGCTGAATGGTTGATGATGAATGATAATCTAGGAATGATGGTAGTCTTGATTTATAATGATTGTATTGGTTTTAATAATGATGGTGGTTTTGATTATAGTAAAGAAATGTGTCTGTGGTAGTTTTACTATTCGTGGTTGTGATGGTGGGTGGTGGTTTTACTGGTGGTAATGGTGGTTATGATGGAGAGCTTTAGTTTTGCCGGAGATGATTACAGTCTCCATAGCTTGCAATACTTGCGATGCCCTCAGGTAAGTCCAGCAAGTGATTCCTTTTGTACTCTCAGCAGTGACGCACATGCACACACAGTGTGACTCACAATCTAATTACAGTCTGTGCTGTTCTAAAGTCTGCCGTCAGAGTATGAGGCTGGTTTTAATAGCACATATGGGCTACTCGTGTATACTTTAGTCAAGGGTTTGGTCCATTTCGTCTTCCACTTTAAATTAGCAGAACTGTCTCTGTCACTTTGCAGCCTAAATAGGAACAGGTTTCATCGTATGCCGGCCAGTGGCAAAAACTGAAAAATGGGTTTGCATGTCCCTTAATTGATGTTTATTTCCGATGCATCTTATTTAAAAGCAGGCTCTGTATTTTCCTGTAATTATTGCCAGTTTGTTTTTCATGTGCTGTGTGTGTTTGAGGCGTAGCTACTGTTGCAGAAATTACAACTGTGTTAAGATCTCATCACACTTCCCATTAACATTCCCACTCCAACAGGCTCCAGTTCCACCGCCTTCATCCTGCTCTGCCCACATTAACCTGCCTCTCACCAGCTAAAGCTCACCGTGTTGACCATGACATTGCTGTTTGGACTCACACTCATGCCTGAGTTTGTTTGCTTCTCCATCTGTTTTTATCTTGTTTTAGTTTGACATTTGCAATTTTTTTGTCTGTCTGTCTGTCTGTGTGTTTGTGCTCGTGCCATCTCAGCTTTGTACCAATGGCTAGAGGCCGATCGTCAGGGCAGGGAGCCGGAGGCCGTGGCTGCAGGTAAACATCAACATTATAATCAGCAGTATTGCTAAACCTTACTGCTGTTACTGCCTTTCCCTCCGCTCTGCTGTTTCCCTCCGTAATCACCTCATTATAACTCCCTCCAGCACTGCCGCCTTCTTTTTCTTTTTTTTTCTTCTTTTTTTTGGGCGTCCCTATTCCCTCTTCACATCTGCCCTCTTTTTATTTCCCCTTATCACTCTAGTTAAACCTCTACAGTTCCTATTCCCCATCGCTGCCTCTCTTCCTCCAGGTTATTCTCTGTAGGGCTGCAGTGCTGAAATGCGGGTCATTCTTCTCTGAGCTTGTTATTGTAAAACAGCTCACTCTCCTCATTGCTTGCCGCTTCCCTTATTCACCTTCTTCTCCGCCTCCTACTCTTCTTCCTCAGTGCTCCTGTTTATTCCTTATACTGTTTACACACACACTTAAACACAGAGGAGTTGCAGCTAGGCGATAAATTAGAATTTCAGAGGTGAGGAAGCTGTTTCTATCAGTATCAACAGTGTGGGTGAAAAATATGTAGCTGTGTTTGTAAGGTATGTGCACATATGCAGCTCTCAGCACTGATATCATAAATATAAAACTAACAGGCCAACCTTATAGCTTTCTCCCATCACTCTGTTACTTGGTTACATTAGTATTTCTCAGTTTTGCAATTGAAGTCACTCTAAAGTCACTCTAAAGTCACTCTAAAGTCACTCTAAAGTCACTCTAAAGTCACTCTAAAGTCACTCTAAAGTCACTCTAAAGTCACTCTAAAGTCGGGTCTCTAAATCTGGGTACTGGAGATCCCCTCAAGAGTTTAGAACCAACATTCAGGTCCTAACACTCAGATCCTTCTGTATTGGCTGGATCAGATGTGTCAGATTGGGTTGGGTGGTAGATCTGCACCACAGCCGTTAAACTGGTGAAATGAGCTGCTGTAAACACTGATGCCACCTTGGCCTTTCTACTTTTATGCTTGGAGCAGCTGCCTCATGTTTTTTAAGAGACTGCTGGCTGAGACTGTATTGTTTATTCTCAAGAAATGATTCACTTCTGTTCAACACCTTTGAAATCCTGTAAAACCTCAGTCTTCCAACCAAACATCTCATATCTGATATCCACTGGCTGAACTGAGAGATGATGAGCCGTATTAACACTATCAGATGAACATACAAACACTATCAGCCAACTCCTGTACAGTCAGTTGGTAAAACAGTTGGCAACACATCAGTCCTGCAAAGCTGCAAGTCCATGGAATTAATAAATTTTGATTTTTATTTATATTATAGTAAATTTATCACTGCTAGTTTTTATTTTAGTGCTAGGTTTAAATAACTTCAATAACACTGATCCAGTCTTGATTGGGCAGCTGGAAGTACAGATGGGAATTGGGGTCTGCTGTCAGCTGGAGACATATGGTGTTCTGATAACTCAGAGGTCTGTTGGAGGTGGTCTGGGATGCATATCACCACAACATTAGTAGTGTGAAGGCTAAAAGCAAGCAAGTGGTCACTGGAGATTCAACGTAATAGCTTTATGCTTCCTTCTCCTCAGATCGCTTGAGGTAGATGTTAATACCAGTGCAGAACACTGAACACACACTCCCTCTCTCTCTCTCTCTCTCACTCACCTGGGGTTATACTCGGTGCTCACTCTGTAATAAAGAAGCTTAGCTCTCAGCTCCCTCTCAGCATGTAGCTCTCATTCTGCCACATCACAGCCCTGTCACATGACCAATCGTTGTCATCGCATTTCTCTCTCTGTCTCTCTTTCTCTTGTTCTCCTTCTTGCCTGATTTCAGTCTTTCAGCTGCTTTGTCACAGACCTGTTTCTTCCCCCTTTTTTCTTATTGCCCCGGCGCTAACCTCCCTCTGATCCTCTAATCTGTGCTGCTGTCTTGCTCACTCTGTTGCTTTTGCTAATCCTCCTCCTCATCCTTCACCTGCATGTGCGTGTGTTCATCATGAACCAGATATTATGTTTAGTGTTGAGCTAACTACAATCTGCAGACTAGTCATTTCCCCGCTGTGAGTGTGAGTGTGAGTGTGGGTTGGTCCATGTTGGGGAGTGTGTGTGGTCAGTGTATTAGGCGTGTAGGTCAGTGTATGAGTAAGGAGGCTTCTGTAGTGAGTCATTGTTCTTTCTCTGATTTGGGTCATGTTTACACAGAGACATGGCCATTTTTATTCTGCTGATCAGTTTACCTGAGTGATGCAGCTAATTGTAGTCTTCTCTGTATGTATTTGTTCTTTAAGACCTTTTAAGGCACAAACTAAACACTGATGAGGTTTTAATTTAATCTCTGTAATGTTTTTTCAGTTGAATTAATAGAGAAAATGTTGGAAAGTTATTTAATTTGAACATGAATTTCACTAGTTTACAGCATTTTGACTTCAGCTCTCATTCAGGAATCAAGGTTCTTTTGCAATTAGCAGTTCAGCCAAGCAGAAACGATGTCACTTTAGTTTGTGCCTGTATGGTAGGAATTTTAATGCTTCGCTTTAACTTGACAGCGTTGGCCTTCCTCACTCAATTCACATTTCATGGCCGAACATTCAAGCTGAAAATTGTGCAGAATCTGTTGGAGCTGTTATTCTCTCTGATGCCTTCTCTTCTTCCAGGTGAGAACTTTGACCAGAGCCCTCTTAAAAGGACCTTCAAGTCCAAAGTGCTGGCCCACTACCCAGAGAACATCGAATGTAACCCTTTTGACCAGGATGCTGTTAACATGGTGAGTACCTTGTACACAATACACCACACAGCATGCACCATGTCATCTCTTCTAAAGACTTGCTCACATAGACACATCAAAACCTCTGCAGACATGCCCCAGAGAAGCATGCAAGATTTTTTTTCTCTTGTCAGAAAGCTTTCTGGTGGTATTTACAATAATAATAACAATAACAACAGTAGTAGTAGTAATTATAATAATAGTAATAATAAATAATAATAGCAATAGTAATAGTAGTAGTAAATGATAATAATTGTAATAATAAAAGTAGTAGTAGTAGTAGTAGTAGTAGTAGTAGTAATTATAATAGTAGTAATAATAAATAATAATAATAGCAATAATAATAGTAGTAATAGTAGAAGTAGTAGTAAATGATAGTAATAGTAATAATAAAAATAATAGAAATAATAGTAGTGGTAGTAGCAGTAATAATAAATAATAATAGCAATAGTAATAGTAGTAGTAAATGATAATAATTGTAATAATAAAAGTAGTAGTAGTAGTAGTAAATAGTAATAATAATAGTAGTAGTAGTAATAGTAGTAGTAGTAATTATAATAATAGTAATAATAAATAATAATAATAGCAATAGTAATAGTAGTAGTAAATGATAATAATTGTAATAATAAAAGTAGTAGTAGTAGTAAATAGTAATAATAATAGTAGTAGTAGTAATAGTAGTAGTAGTAATTATAATAATAGTAATAATAAATAATAATAGCAATAGTAATAGTAGTAGTAAATGATAATAATTGTAATAATAAAAGTAGTAGTAGTAGTAGTAGTAAATAGTAATAATAAAAGTAGTAGTAGTAGTAATTATAATAGTAGTAATAATAAATAATAATAATAGTAGAAGTAGTAGTAAATGATAGTAATAATAAAAATAATAGAAATAATAGTAGTGGTAGTAGCAGTAGTAGTAAATAATAATAGTAATAATAAAAATAATATAGTAGTAGTAAATAGTTATAGTAGTAATAAATAGTTATAGTAGTATTAGTAATAATAATAGTAATTGTAGTATTAGTAATAATAATAATGGCTGAGGCTTACAATACAAAGTTATCTTACAGTTAACTGTTATTGTAAATGTTGCCCTGCTCCCCTGTAGAATGTTCTATAGACTTATGAAATTAGACATCAGTTAGTGCCATTATGGCTTATTCCACCAAACTGGTCCCAGTACAGACTTACAACGATAATAGTAACTCTATACTTTATTTATGTTATTTTTATTTATCAAAACAATCACTAAAAATATTCCTTCTAAATGTCTAGGATCCGGGACCACCGTTTGAACTACATCAGTAGGGTGGTCCATGTAGGATGTGAACAATACATTTAAGGAAACAGATTTTGAGACAAATGGCTGCAGATGCTGCGTTATCTGACATTTAGAAATGGTTGGCGGCAGTAGATCCGCTCTGATGGTGATTCGCGCTACTCATCAGCGGTTCTGTGTGTGCGCTGCTGTGGTGGTGTTTGCTGAGTCCTGTCATGCCACTGACAGCCTGGGGCCGACACAGTGAACGGAGGGCGCTGCACTTAGTTTGCAGTATATTTGAAATTACAGTAATGTCTCTGCTGTGGGCTACAGAGTGTGAAGAGTGGCCTAATGGAAGAAAAGGCCATTGTCCTGGTTAGAGCAGAAAAGGAGCAGCGTGCAGGATTCTGTTCATCTCACATTCAGTATTAGAACATGTGCAGTTAGAGAGGCAGCCTGACTAACAGACAGGGCTAAATCCTAAAGCCTTTGCCCCCCAGGGAGCTGCTATGAGTCGTTTAGCTGTGCATGTCTTTGCTGCATGTGTAATCTTTCTGTATTTGTGTGTGTAAAGTGGGGGACATGAGGAATGTGCACAGGCTTACAGGCAGGAGCGTTTGAGAAATGGAGTTAAATCTCGGGGGGGTGGATTACAGTCTCACCTCCTAACACGTCTCGTTTGTTCTCGTAGTTGACCAGCTGCATTACTCCTGCCGGAGGTCCGCCTTCTACAGCTGCACTGATTTGACTTGACCTGCTTATCAGGCCTCTCCTCTGTCACACTCGGCTGGCTGTGGAGTGTGCTGGGGGGTAGTGTTACTGTCCGTTGGTGTAGAGAGGTAACTGGACTCTCTCTGACCTATCATTCCGATGCTGCAAGGTCATTTTTTTTTCTGTTAGGAGCGTAAACAGACGCTTACCGATTGAGCCATCAATTATTCACCGTGGCTCTCTGCTTATGTCGGCATGGAAACAGCCCATTGTGCACAAGATCTGACAAAGAACACCTGAGCTGGCCGTTCTCTCCGGCAGTGATGTCATCACGAGTGCTCGACTGGCCAATAGGGAACACGTTCTTTTCCGGGAGCTGTGAACCTCTGGCCTGACACTTTTCTAGAGCCAGTATCTGAAACTGAGCCCTGTTCACTACAGAGTGCACGGCTGTGGGGTCTGTGGTTTCGTAGTGGTGTCCAGAGACTCTACCGGACAGTGCAGTGCAGTGCACTCGTATAAAGTGTAGAGTGATGCACGCGACTGAATCAGTGATCTGTTCTGCCACACTAGTGCTGCTGGTGATCTGATATAGAGGAGAGTGATTAGAGGACCCTTCAATTACAGAAGACCATGTGAGCTACATGTACTCATACATGCACAGCTGCACACAGTCTGCTGGGCCTGAAAGGGGAGGGGGTGTAATCACAGCCCCCCACTCTGGTCACGCTCCACAGAGGCCACCGTAAAGCTCCTCAGATAATTGCATTTCATATTCCAATTCTCTTCATGTGCTCTCTCTCTCTCGCTCACTCTCTCTCTCTCTCGCTCTCTCTCTCTCGCTCTCTCTCTCTCGCTCTCTCTCTCTCGCTCTCTCTCGCTCTCTCGCTCTCTCACTCTCTCGCTCGCTCTCTCTCTCTCTCGCTCACTCTCTCTCGCGCGCTCGCTCGCTCGCTCGCTCTCTCTCTCTCTCTCTCGCTCACTCTCTCTCTCGCTCTCTCGCTCTCTCTCTCTCTCACTCTCTCTCTCTCTCGCTCACTCTCTCGCTCACTCTCTCTCTCTCTCTCGCTCACTCTCTCTCTCTCTCTCGCTCACTCTCTCTCGCTCTCGCTCACTCTCTCTCTCTTGCTCACTCTCTATCTCAGTTGCAGTCTCTCTCTCTCTTGCTCTGTTTCTTGCTACCGTCCTTTTTCTCTTAAGCTCTTTTTATACCTCTCTCGCTCTCTCACTCAATTTCTTTCTTTCTCTCCCTCACTTTATTTTGCTTTCTCACTATGTCTACATCTTTCTTTCTCTCTGTCTCACTCTCATTGTTTCTTTTATTTAGCTCTTTCTTTCTTTCTTTCTTTCTTTCTTTCTTTGATATCATGCGAGGATTCAGGAGAAGCTCAGAGTTTGCTCTGGTCACTCGCAGGTTGCTTCTCGTTAAATCTCAAGACTCTGAAATGGCTCGAGGACAGCTGCATGCTTGTGATGCGGGAGACGCGCAGAGCTAATGAATTAGCCACAGGGGCCCAAAGATGCCCCTCGACACAGTGTGAGATGACAGCACACATCAATCCCAGTTTAACCAGTGTTCTTCCTTCTAGTGGCAGTATTCCACTCAGTGTGGTGGTAGAGAGTCTCTCCAGGTCATGTGATGAACCTCCACTGCCTGTGTGCATCACATGGCTTAGCAACACAGACTGCTCCCCGTATGGCTCCTACGTTCCAGATGTGGGGGAGAAGATTCTCCTCTCTGTCCTCTCGTTCGTTCACAGCTGTCTGTTCTTTTGTAAAGTAGGCGTGTGGTTGGTGTATTTCAGGTTGGCCACAAAAATGTAAGAGCTGACAAATTAAACACGTACTGCTGAACGGCTCCCTCCTCTTTCCACTCAGATACTTCATCTAATGCTTCTTTCCTTCTTTCCTTCCTTCTCCCTACTCTAGTGTTTCTTGGTTTCCTTATTTTCTTCTTTCTTTATTCATTTTTGTTCTTTGTCTCTTATATTTTACTTGTTTTTTCTTTCTCCTCTCTTATATCTCTCTATTGCACTCTCTTTACTTTCTTTCTCTCCTGCTTTCTTTCTCATTTATCTTATTCTCGCACACCCTTTTCTTTCTTTCTTGTTTTCACTTTTCTCTCTCACTTTCTCTCTCTTTCCCTCTTTCTCTTTTTCACTTCTCTCTCTCTCGTTTTCATCTCTCTCCTCTCTCATTTTCATCTCTCTTGCGCTCTCTCTCATTTTCATCTCGTTTTTATCTCTCCTCTCTTTTTCATCGCTTATTTTCATCTTTTTCCTCTCTCGTTTTCATCTCTCTTGCGCTGTCTCTATCTCTCTCGTTTTCATCTCGTTTTTATCTCTCTCTCCTCTCGTTTTCATCTCGCTCTCTCTCATTCTTATCTCTCACGCGCTCTCTCTTGTTTTCATCTCTCTCCTCTCTTTCTCTCGTTTTCATCTCTTTCGTTCGCTGTTTCTTTCTCTCATTTTCCTCTCTCTCTCTCTCTCTCTCTCTCTCTCTCTCTCTCTCTCTCTCTCTCTCTCTCTCTCTCGTTGAATGATACTGACAGTCAATATAACAGTTTCAAATATATTATTAAATCATTTCTCTCCTCCTCTCCAGCTCTGCATGCCTAAAGGCCTGTCGTTCCGAACTCAGAGAGACAGCCTGGCCCCTCGCTTCCACCCGTTCCTCATCACGCGGGAGGACGGCTCTCGCACCTATGGCTTCGTCCACACCTTCTACGAGGAGGTGACCAGCACTCAGATTCGCTCTGCCATGCAGACTCTGCACCAGATGCACCATGCTGAGCAGCACACGTCCCCCCACACCTGCCCTTCTTCATCCTCCTCCTCGTCCTCCTCCACCTCCTCGTCCTCCAGCAGTATGGACTCTCTGGCGAGCAGCTCAGACGAAGCGGAGTCTCCCTCCTCTCAGGCGGGAGTTCGGGGGGGCTGTGGCTGCTCGGGTTCAGGTTATGACGCGGAGCGGGACACACTGTACGTCTCCAAAGCGATCTGCCTGATCACGCCCATGCCCTTCATGCACGCGTGCAGACGCTTCCTGTCTCAGCTGCACCAGGCTGTGGTCTCGCAGCAGCCGCCCCCGCTGCCCCTGGAGAGTTACGTCCACAACGTGCTGTACGAGGTCCCGCTGCCGCCACCGGGACGCTCCCTCAAGTTCCACGGCGTGTACGAGCCCATTCTGTGCCAGCGGCCGGGGCCCAGCGAGCTCCCGCTGGCGGATTTCCCGCTGGGACAAGCCTTCCAGCTGCTCGGAGTGGAGAACCTGGTGCAGCTCTTCACCTGCGTCCTGCTGGAGATGCAGGTCCTGCTGTACTCCCAAGGTGAGACTTTTGCTCAAAACTTAGTAAAACACAGCTGTTTAAAATTCCGTATATCCCACACTTCACTTCCTCACACTTGTAGCAACAAATCTTGCATGTTAGTTTCCTCGTAGTCACTGAATCATAAGTTACACGCTACGGTGGAGGAGCTTCACTTGTTTTTCTGTTCATCTACCACACACAGTCATAAACACAGGGTCTGCAGGGTTACGGATTAGATGTAGGGCTGCACAGTCATTTCTTTTTGTTTTATTACTATCAAAATAAGAATTACCGCAGTTAACACATTAAGGGCTGCTGTGATCAAACAGACAGAGTTCCATGGCAGGAATGTAGCATTAGGAGTCGCGCCTAGCATGAGAGAAACTGTGTGATTCCCCGAGTGAGGTTTGAATTCTATTCTTCCACATGCAGAGTAAATTACTGGCTGCAGAGCCAATTAAGCTCCAATGCGCAGCTTAAAACTATTCAACCTGTAAAAAATACTTAAAATATAATAACAACAATAACTTTCCTCCTCCTCCACCTCTGTGGTGTGTGTGTGTGTGTGTGTGTGTGTGTGTGTGAGAAAGGTATGAAGCAGTAATGAATGGCTGCTGTTTCACCAAACTTATATCATTTAGTGGAGTTGTACACATTTATTGGCTTGTATGGAAATCACATGCATTATTATTATTATTATTATTATTATTATTATTAACAGGAATAAGAACAACTTAAATAAAAAAAAAATAGAAACAGTAGTGGTACAGTTCTATATATATATATATATATATATATATATATATATATATATATATAACTTATGTTTCTATTCAGCTGATCAGATAGGAAAAAGAAAAAAACAATTTGTTATAAATAATGCATAATAATTTTCCCATTTTTGCAGTACTATGTTTTTGCCTCACCACCTCCACTTTGCCGTTTTGCTATTAGTAATGGAATATTACTGAACATTGTGTTTTACCATGACTAAGTAGGATTAGTAAAAGATCACAAGATATCCTGACTCCGTTAAAGCAGTTTCACAGTCTGCAAAATGGTTACATGTTCTGTACTGTACAGACTGATTGGAGGAATTTGGTAAACATTCCCACAATATCCTGTCCTAATACCTCAGAAACAGCAAAACATGAAAATTCATCATCCCTTCATTGTTTACCTGAATCAGCAAGCGCAACATCTCTATTGGCCCATGCAGTCTGAGCACCTTCTGCTGATCACTTCAGGATGGGTCAAGCCCCACTAGAGTAGACTCTGATATATTCTCGCCTCCAACCCCGTCTCTGCAGCGCCTTTGATGTTGAGTGGGAGCGAGTGTAAAGACAGGAGAAGAGCTAATGAATATTCCATTGCAACGCACTGCGTCTTTAGCTCTGTGAAAGCTGAGCCAACACATGCTAATGAGGGCTTTGAAAACACTGTGCTGGATCCATACACAGATGACTTTATTATAGCCTGCTGTTATCACATAGCTTCATCTTGGACTGTTGTAGGATGTACACAGAAATACAGAGACACTCACATGATTTAGTTTGAGCTGTTTGGTTAATTTTGTAAATTTTAATTTTATTGAGAAATGTTCTCAAATGGTGATAAAAAGTGCAGGCAGGGCTTTTCAAGGCCGAGGCATGTTCCTGCTAGTGGCGGTTAGGTCTGTGGATGACTTACCAACACAAATGTGAACAGTCAAGGCAGAAAAATCGGATCTGCGCAAACAAATTGGTTTGTCTAGTGATGTAAAGTAGCCTCTGATTTGTTGAGACATTGCTGTGTGACAATTACAGTCCTCTCTTTATCGTGTGTGTGTGTGTGTGTGTGTAGATTACCAGAGGCTGATGGTGGTGGCGGAGGGGATCACCACGCTGCTCTTTCCGTTCCAGTGGCAGCACGTGTACGTGCCCATCCTGCCTGCTTCCCTGCTGCATTTTCTAGATGCCCCTGTGCCGTACCTCATGGGTTTACAGTCGAAAGAGGGCACAGACCGCTCCAAACTGGAACTGCCTCAAGAGGTAGGTACTCTGTTAAAAGTATAACTTGTTTAAAAAATTAAATGAGCAACTTTTTCTTTTTACACTACTTTTAACTGAGCAGCGAAAAACACATCACATATTTAAATCTCAGAGCCTCACTTTTAAAATCACTAAACAACTTCATGCAGGGATCTGTAGTTTAAGGCAAGTTAAGCATGTCATTTATTACCTTGTGGGGTACAAGGTTGTTGGCAAAAATGGGGTCCAAAAGCCAGAGACCACTCGTAATAAAAAAAGCTATTTCACGTTCCTTTTTAATTGAATGTGAAGTTTCTAATAACAAATGATGAGCTTTACTATTTTAATGAATGCATCTAAAAAATATTAGCATGACTTTTTTGGTGTTTGGCGTTTCCTCCCTTTAATAATAAAATATTTCTGATTCCCTCAGTGACACATTTCCTCTTTATTTAACTCATAATTTTTCTTTTCTATTTGCTTGTGTTTTGATGCATATGAGGCATTAGCCTCATGACTACAGAAGAAAATTGTATTTATTTAATATTTATTTATTTACTTTGCTACCTTGTTAACCACATGCACGCGCACACCTTAACGCAGCCTTGTTCCGCTCGTCCTTGTCTCGGTGCCGGGGGCTGTCTGGAGACAGTGCTGCTGCACTTCACGTCTTGGTGCTGATATTTTAGCCTCACCTCTAATTGCCTCGTTGCATTGCTTTGCAGTGTGTTACAGTTAATTATTCATAGCTTGCCGAGGATTCTCGGGTCTCCTGAGAGGCCTTTCCCACTTCCTCTCTCTCCCAAATCCCGTTCTCCATGCCCCCCCACCCCTTTTGTCTGTGTTCACCTAGTTAGAGGCGCTCTCCGTGCTGAGACTGTGAGAAGCGGATACACCGGGTTGGGTTTATTCTGCTGTTGTATGTTTAAGTGCTGAAACGTGTGACTGAGAGTTGTACTGCACAGTGAGGAGCCCAAACTCAGCTTTGTTTTCTGTGCCGCTGCCTCTTAAAGTCTGTCTCGGGAGAAAATTGTTCGTGTCCTTGCTGTCCTTGCTTTGGTTCCACAGAAAGCTCCCGCTTCATTGTTTGGAGTGTACTCGGGAGGATATGTTCTAGGAGAGGAAAAAAGCTTTCTCAAGCTGTGCATTGACAGAATATCACTTCGAAGGTTCTGTTCAGTGTCGTTGGCTACAAGAAGAGCATGATGTGGGATTCGCTCGGGTTAAGAACAATAGCTCTGTTCCGTATTGAAGATTATGTACTGAATTTGTGCTAACTGGACACTAGAAGACTCTGAGAAGATGTTTAATAGACTAAAGTCTGACATCTTTTACATCTAAAGACTAGTCACAGACTATGATTTTGTAAAGACTGGGGGTCTTTCAGAGTCACTGTTTACAAGACTGCAACTAGATTCCTTTTGAGATTATTTCCCATCATGCTCCCGATGGAATTTCACAGGAAGAGAAACTGAGCAGAAACAGAAGCACCTTTAGGCCACAGCTGCCTTTGTGTGTGTGTATGCAGTGATTTTGTACAGAAAAAAACACAGCTCAGTAAATAAACGTCAAGACACATCAAAGAGACACTCCTGCTCATTCTACAGATTCACCGGTTTCTCCTCCGTCTGTACAGTCCAGGAGAACCACAGTTTTCGAACCCTCACTGGGCTCTAACTTCTTTACCCACCAGACATTACCGTACTTGCCTTGCTGCTTCCCATTTGGTGGTAAAGAGAGCTCTCCTATTGGTTGTCGACACATGACTATTTGTGTGAGCCAAGACGTAAGTCTTATGATAATATTAAACACGGTGGATTTTATCGGAACGCTAGGGCAAATAAAAAAATGACTGACTTAAACCTGCAGTCTTGAACGCCTCACACTAAACAATAGAGATGACGCGAGCAGGACTCAACTATAGCAAGACTCTCAGGTTTTTATTCCAACATTGGAAATTTGTCTGTGACAGTAAAATCGCTTGAAAAGTCGTTTGGCGTGAGGCCAGCATAGTTATGTTGGACATTCAGAAGTTTGATATCACTATTTAAAAGTTTGTACATTTTAGATTTAGAATTTAACCATCGCTACAGCTCTCATAAGGAGCCTTACTCCTCACTGACCCACAGCTGGGCAGCAAATGAGAGATGTTCTGTTATTAAGATGAGGGAACCTGTTTCTGATGTTGTATCTTGAAGGTGGGAGAGTTTTTATCTTATTTATTTATTTATTTATTTATTTATTTTATGTTAGCTGGTGAACGCAGATGGAAGCCAGATGGATAATGATGCTACACAGAAGATGAATGAGATGTCTGTGGTGGCCTCCACATCAGTGCATGTCTTTATAACTGTGTGGGGATTTCCGAAGCGTGTGTAATGTATTTGCGTGTTGAATTCTGGGAGTTCTAGTGAGAGAACAACAATGGATAAAAACCCAAAGGATACAGAATGGTGAATTTTCTCAGACTGATGAGGCTCAGAGATGAAATGCTGAGCTGCTGAATAGGGCCCTACTCAGCAGTGCACTGCTTTAAAATATCCTCTACTGTATAGCTTAGTGTTTGAGTCTATACTATATAATTTATTGGTGAATAAAATAGCAGCTATTTTAAATTTGACAAGCGATTTGAAGCTCTTGAATGATAGTGTGTGTAATTACATAACTACTTTTTACATTACACAGTCATTTTACAGTTTCCGTTTACAGCGTGTAGGAGGATTCATCGACTGGTTCAAACCTTTTATGCAAAACATGCGTGCGCACACACACACACACACACACACACACACACACACACACACACACACATACACATACACACACGTGTGTGTACGCGCGCGCTCACTCAATGCTCTTGTCGTGTGTCAGCATATCCGCCTTCCGGGCTGTCAGCAGCACTAATGTCCAGCGGTATGGGCCGTGCAGCTGCTCTGCTTGACTGATTAATTCAGGAGAGAAAGGACGGGCAGCACACTTGAGTGCGCGTGTCAGTGTGGAGCAGGACAGACTGAGTGAACTGTGTGGGCGGATCTCCTGAAGGCCTTTTTTTTTATTATTTCTTTTTCTTTTCCAGTATCAGTTCCATTAGAATATGTCTCAGCGGGCAGTTGATGCTCTCTCTGTTCAGTTCCTTAGCATTTACAGAGCTTGTAGTTTGAATTTGTTTGGCTAAATTATGTTTGTTTTTTTAAGTAAAAGCTAGTTGACCCAGGTGGTGCGGTGGTGCAGTGGTTAGCACTGTCTCCTCACAGCAAGATGATACAGGTTGGATTCCTGGCCCAGGCCGTTCTGTGTGGAGTGTGCATGTTCTCCCTGAGTGGGTTTCCTTCAGGTACTCCTCTGGGGTTTCCTCCCACAGTCCAAACTCGTGTGTGTGTGTGTGTGTGTGTGTGTGTGTGTGTGTTGGCCATGCAATGGATTGGCGACCTGTCCATGGTGTACCCCGCCTTCGCCAGATGACGCTGGGATTGGCTCCCGTGGTCCTTACTAGTGGGATGGATGGATGGATGGATTTTACATTCAACAAATAAACCTTCATTGTGTATTAAAGTGCACAAGAGTTTGTTCTCAAAGTAGAGAATGTGTAACTTGGTTCACTCAGGATATCAACAAAACATCATTTGACTAGGGGAATTCAAACGTTTGATGATGGCGTATATTCATAATTATAGTAGCCAAATTAATCATATCAGGGTAAAAGTTAAATTGCTAACCGCTGTGCTGAAGTTTCATGCTTTCATCTCTGCTGTAACACCTGATTCAGCTCAGGAGTTGATCTTTAGTTGATGTTTGTATTTAAGCCTCTGCTGATGGTAGTGATGATCTCTGACAGGCCTGTTTTGTTTCTTTTGTGCTCTGGTTGGCACATCACCATCGAGGGTTTTTTTGTTTTAAGCTTGTATTTAATGCGTGCTAAAACCATTATATCAGATTTAGGTTTTGACTGAGATCTAAATCCAGTGTGATTCGACTCGCTGACCTTAATACTGTTTATGCTCAGATATATTTATGATGCCGTTGCCTGTGCTGTATTAAAATATGATTTGTTTTTCTATATCGAACATGCTATTAAATGAAAAAACAAAGCACATGCCTGCAAAAGCTTACACATGCAAAATAGGAAGATATTTACTGCTGAGAGTAGAAAGAAATCTGCTGTCAGCTTTAAGTTATTCTGCAGGATTAGCGAAGATGTGTTTGGTGCCCAAAGTTTTGGTTTTGTGGTGAAGTTACATAGGAATGTAGTTAAGAAGTGATGATGCTGTATTAAGCTAGGTCTGGCAATGTGAAAGTATTTATCATTTCATAAGTTTTGTTAGTGATTCACGATATTAATTTCTGAGCATATTGTGGCTATTGTCAGTACTTAAAAACTGAACAACTACTACAGAGAGAATCATGATTCCTGTTTAATTGTGTATCGGACGACACGTCATGATGCATGTAGTGTATCAAGAAAACATCATAAAGTATGATTTTGCTTTTAGCCGAAGTTTGCCATTTCGCCCACCTCTAGATAAAACACATCCGACACTTGCGACATCTCTGTAGATAGCAGTGTGTCATACAGCGTCAGACCACATAAGCAAGCTTCTTAGCGTTACACAACCTGCCTGCCTAAATCCCCACACTTTCCTCAAAACCACTGAGAGAAATAATCTCCAAGAGGTTTATTCTAAACTTCCATTACTGCATTACTAGCCTCATAGCTCCACTGCAGAACTAAAGGATCAAACTTTAGACACCACCCGTGTCTTTTCGGTTCTAAATGTAAACCGTTCTGACCTTTAAAAGAGAACAGAACTGAAATTGTATTTCATGGCTCTCTTCTCCTCACAGGCGAATCTTTGCTTCGTCGACATCGACAACCACTGCATCGAGCTGCCGGAGGATTTCCCTCAGTTCCCCAACAAGACTGAGTTTATTCAGGAGCTGAGCGAAGTGCTGCTGCACTATGGTCTTTCTCCAGAGGGCGGGGTCACATCGCCTGCACCCAACACGGCTGAGACGTGCTTGACGGGCCCAGGGCTGAAGAGCTCGGCCCTGAGAGAGCTGGTGGATGACGGCAGAAATGGGAACCTGCCCGGTGAACCTTTAGATGTCCTGGAGCTCCTGCAGGGAAACCCGACTCTAGAGAGGCTTCAGGCTCTGGCCAAGCGCACAGGGGTGAAGGTGGCCCGGCTGGAGGCCCTGGTGGCAGGGCAGAAGGCTTTAGGGGAGGAGAATGTGGGGGGAAGGACTGGCATCGAGGAGGAGGAGCTGAGAAACGCAAAGCTGAACGTGCAGCTGAGGGAGGTGTTTGCTGCACGCTTTGCCACAATGTTCGCCGACTACGAGGCCTTCGTAATCCAAAACTCACCGGACCTGGAGTCCTGGCTCACCAACCGAGAGCAGATGCATAACTTCGACAAGGTGACTGACACACTTATACCAATAACACTCTCACACATGATGAATCTCCCACACCTATTTACAGACAAACCTGTAAACAACCCCGTATAATATGTCCTGTTCTTAAACATCCTGGACTTAAGAGTACAGCTGGGCCAGTCTGAACGTAATTTTGTATTTGTTGTAGTTTGAAATGTTGCAGTATCATATAGTGACACTCTCCGGTGGACTAATTTGTGAATGGGGTTAGAGCCCAAACACCAATGATGATCTTTGGTGGTATGAAACATTGACTCCATTTGCCTTCTATTTCAAAACAGTAAATTATGAAATGACATCGACATAGCTTTTCCCTGAGAAAGTGAATGTGAGGTGCAAAATGAGTACTTTTGCACAAAATGAGTACTTTTGCACATCTGAGGGTGCTTTTACATAGTTTTTACCTTTTTTATGACCGTGTAGAGTGAGACTAGGTTAAAAAATAACCGCTTCATACAGCTCTTAACATTCACTACTAATATTCCTGTAGAACTTTGGGATGGTTTGTGTCAATAAGAGCTTGGTAGGAGTTGCACTGATGACCTAAACGTTAAGAATATTGCCATTCTGTTAAATTTTAGGATATTTCTTGAGCTGTAGCTACGGTGTATAAAAAGAACCTTGTATAAGGTATTTCCCCCAGTAGCCCCCTTAAAGCAAAGCTACACTGGAAAATCTATTGTTTTTGTATGTGATCTGCTAGTTTTGCGCTACAGCTGTGAGGTTACTGTAGTTAATAAGTGTTGGAAGTCTATGTACAACTAAATGCACTTGCTTGTATGGGTTTTGTCAGCGTATTACATGCAGTGGACGTAAGGCCCTCTAGAAGCCTGAAGATTATTATAGATAACAGTATGATATACAGTGTCAAACAACACAGCATGCAGTTTGCTGCATCCTATTTGAGTTACTAGCTTCCTGTACTTCCATCATGCTCCACTGCAAAACAGAAGAGGCAAGCGTCAGTTCAGGGGTTGACTAGGATTCGTCCCTTTTTTAAAATAAGAAAAAGGCCTTTATTTATGCTTCTTTTCGTTTTGTGCTGTTCCTTATTTAATGTATTCTTGGCCCTTTCTGTCCTCTTTCCAGGCGTCCTTCCTGTCGGATCAGCCCGAGCCCTTCCTGCCTTTCCTGTCTCGCTTCATTGAGACCCAGATGTTTGCCACCTTCGTCGACAATAAGATCATGTCCCAGTGGGAGGAAAAGGAACCCCTCCTGCGTGTGTTTGATGGTCGCATCGAGAAGGCCCGTCTCTACAACGTGCGGGCGCCCAGTCTGCGCTCCTCCGTCTACCAGAAATGCACCTTCCTCAAAGAGTCCGGTGAGCGTCCGCCTGGCCGTCTGCGAAAGCCATTAAATTTGCATTAGGTTGTCATAGCTGCGGTGAGGGGATAATTTGTTTAGTGGTCATAAGAAGCACCGTTTGGCTTTTTTTCTTTTTTCTTTTACATGGTTCTGGATTGCGGTTGGTCACATGACTATACGCATAGTTTGGCATGATATCAGAATAGAAATCAATCAGTGTTTGACTCTGATAGCTCTGATTACGGATCAAAACGTCAAATCTGACCTCCGGAGAACACCTGATGTCTGGCACATGTTGTTGTATTTCTTAATGTCACAATGTTACACTACGATACGCTGATGTCTAGTGTTTATCAGGGCCCCTGATCAGATGTGCACATTAATTGATGTCCTAGTTAATTGGTGTTCAAATCTCGCATTAAAAATAATATCTGATGTAAACAGCTAAACTGTTTGGATTCATATTGGGTTGTTGTCACATGGCACACCAAAATTGGAAGCCCTGCTGTCTCTAGTTTGAGAAACTAAAATATTTGGCTTTTATTGCTGTACTTTGTACAGAACATATTTTAACTGGAGCTCCTTCTGCTTTAGCAATAAGATGTTCAGGAGTGCCAGAACTGAAGGCAGTGGGATGAGGAGCTGGAGGAGAGTCAGAGAGGGATGAATAGAGGAGAGTGGAATGAAAGCACTGAACAGAATGTCCTTATGAGTCATACAAATGAAGAGCTTTGAAATTCTGCCAGATGGTCCATAGAGAAGCACTGGAGACTGGCAGCCTTGCACTGTGGCATCACTGTGGACCAATCGTGTGTGTGTGTGTGTGTGTGAGAGAGTGAAGGGTACTGCTTTGTGTTTTGAGCTGATACTCCCCATAGTTACGTGATTAAGCTAGTGCTGTTTTCAGGTTTGCTGCTTTCAGAACCATGTGACTCAGCGCTGAAAATGCAGTTTTTTCTATAATTTAATATAGTATGTTTATTTAAAGTTTATTTTAAGTTGGAATATACTGAATTCCCTTTCAGATCATACTGTTTATCAGTTTAATTCAATATGGTCTACAGGCCAGCAGTGCAGACAATCACAAAAACAAATAGGCCCCAAAAATTGGCGTGGAAATGTACAGAGTAAATATAAGTAATTTACAGTACTCTGTGAATGCCAGACAACCCTTTATTTTTTTAATTTCCAGTTACAATGGCCATGAAGTTCAGAGATGAGACTCTTAACTTCTGGAATGAGGATGATAGTCAAAGAAAAATAAGTAAAAAAAATGGAATTTCTAAAATCCAGAGCTTAAACAGTTATTAAAAAATACAAAAGTCAGAATTTGTAGTAACTGTACAAGAGGTGATGGACCTCCAGGACCACTCATTTAATACTTAAATATTCGTTTTTGAGAAAGCTGCGCTCTTGTTTCAGATCTCAGATGATCCACAGGTGTTTTTGTGTGAAAAGACAATATAATGTTTGGGTCTGAAGTGATGTGTTGCTCTCAAGAAGCCCTTACTGGAAAAAGAAACAGCCAAAAAAGAAGCTGCTGGTGTTTTCAGAATAATGGACTGACCACCTGAGCACAGACTGACCACAGAATCCAGAAATAATTTGAGTTAAATGATTATGATCTAAAATTGTATACAAATTTAATGTTTATTTTCTGCTTCCTTTCTTTTCCAGCCCAGGCCATTGAGCAGCGGCTCATGAAGATTGACCACACAGCCATTCATCCCCACTTGCTGGACATGAAAATTGGCCAGGGCAAGTACCAGCAGGGCTTCTTCCCCAAGCTGCAGGCAGATGTGCTCGCCTCAGGGCCGACAAACAATAAGTGAGTGTTCTGACAAAGACACATTGTCAAATGAGAGAGAGAGAGAGAGAGAGAGAGAGAGAGAGAGAGAGAGAGAGAATGCTGAGCAGTAGCTCTCAAATCTGTCTTCTCTACGTCTATCTGCTCCACCCACCCTGTTTGTGTAACCTGCGTCCCTGAGGCACATAGTAATGAAGACTTGATGATTAGCAGACGGGGTGCCAGACCGTACACTGACTGCCAGAATGATTATGAAGATGAAGTAATAATGAATTGAGGTTTAATTAGTTAACAAGTTTGCACAATAAGACTCAAGGTTTGTTTAGAAAAGCCACTGCAGTTTTAGGATGTTTCCACAATAGTGGGCTTCAAATCTGTTACACTATATTTATAACACACATCTACAATACTGTTTGACCTTGTCCTAATGGTAAAGTACACATTCTCATATAGATGTCCCATAACTGTTTGCATTCCAACCTATTTTTTGACGTTTGTATCCACACATACTGTATTTAAATGTTTTGGATGCTGGTTTTTTCTTCAAGCATACAATTAATTTGCCCTGGTCATATGTGCATATGTTTATACACAGCTACTGTGTATTTGATTAATTAAATGTGTTGTAAAAAAAAAATACACATATATATACAATACCACTCAAAAGTTTAGGATCACAGTGAAATGTTCTTGTTTTAATGGAGTAGTCTTTCTTCCTTAACACAACAATGGACTGACGGGTCTCTAAAGAAAGTTGTTTCTTTCTGGCTATTTTGAGTCGGTCAGCAAGCCATCAACTGCTGATGCTTCAGATACTAAACTAACCTAGAATGTTGTTTTCCCTTTTATGTTCACTTATTAGTAGAATGTTTTTCAACTGTGCATCACAGTTGAGCAAGAGTGTCCTAACAACCAATCAGCCCAATAACATCCTTAACTTGGATTGGCGGCCGTAGCAGGAGATTTAGACAGAGGACTGAGAATTGCTGATAATAGGACTAGAATTTATTTATTTATTTATTTTTAAAGCAACATTAATTGCATTTCTTGTAGGGGATGTGTAACTTACACTCACCTAAAACATTGTATTGTATTTACTTTTGCCGGGTAAAGGGTAGCAATGCTACCCACTATTTTTTTATTATTTTAACTCTGAATACTCCGCCAGCAGGTGGGCTAATCGCACTGGTCCAACTCAGCGCAGAAGGGACTGGCCC
>CM038702.1:34730124-34887624 GCA_021613375.1 Megaleporinus macrocephalus | reverse complement strand
TGCTTTTTTTTTTTAGTATATTAAAAATTGCATGCACAGAAATGTGTTCTCTGTATTTTCACTCAAAACATCCACTAAGCACGTCAGTTAATGGGGGTAGAAATGTAGAAATGGTCCAGAATGATTTAATATCAGCAGTTCATGTCCGCAGCAACATGTTTCAACGATGTGTGTGATTTGGTGTGTGCAGGAAATTGTATAAGCGCTATGCTTTTCTACGCTGTGAGGAGGAGAAGGAGCAGTTCCTCTTTCATCTGCTGAGCCTGAACGCCGTGGACTATTTCTGCTTCACCAGTGTCTTCACCACCATCAGTGAGTGCACAAGAATCACGTACACGCCCCAGAATTGCTTTGCTTTGCTTTCCCAAATGAAAGCTTGACCCTGCTTATGCAAGGCTTTGTTTTTGAAAAGCAACAGAAGCGGCCACATCCAGCCTGAACTCGTACTTATCTTTAAATCTGTCTCGCGTCCTCTCGTTCATCCTCTGCGTCCTCTCTCTGCACTCGTCTCCTCCCTTCACCTCTGTTGTCTGTACAAACGAGGAAGCAGCTGATAACTGATCTGTGATATTATTTTCATGACGAGGCGATAAAGCTCCAGGCCGGAGTAGCTACATCACTGTGGTATTCTGAAATGGATGCAACTTGCAGTTTGCCTTGAGAACGTCTGTATTCAGGAGGAGTTTATTATTTTATTTCAAAGTGATCGAGTTTCTGTCTCTGAGAGAATCTTGTAGAATGTGTGAAAGTTAATGTCGGAGTATCCTCACTGTCATTCCTCAGAACCTTTCATTCTCCCAGCGCTCTGTAAAGCTGTTGTTCTCTTCCGCTCCTGTAGTGATTCCTTACCGCGCTGTCATCATCCCCATCAAGAAGCTGAGCAACGCCATGACGACGTCAAACCCGTGGGTGTGCGTTTCGGGTGAACTAGGCGACTCTGGCATCATGCAGATCCCGAAGAATGTTCTGGAGATGACGTTTGATGTGAGTACTTTTTTCATGATAACAATGTCTGACTATGAAGCAGCTGCACAGTCTCTTGTTACTAGCTGAATCCGAGCGTTTCTCCTCTCACTCGTACAGCTTCCACAGTCTGTTTATCAAACTGTTTGTGGTAGGGTGAGGCAGCACAGCTATTACACATGAAGTCTGTGCCATAAACAGCGAACATACAAAACATAGGAAAAAAAATCCAAAACAAAAGAAGCAGAAAGAGATCAGACAGCACTCCTTTAGTTTTCTGAGTGTTTATTAGTCTTAGAAAGCATGTGCTGATACACATCTGCTCTATACCAGCACTGCAGGATCTCTTTTTACGAGAGGTCATAAATATTATTACTGAGGTCATAAAGGTCATTACTGAGGCCCTAAATTGTCCTTGTGTTATTGATGTCTATTTAAGGCCATTTAATTAAATTAATTATATACCAAACTAAATCATATAAATCAAATGATAATTGTTATCATTATTAATAAACATAAAGTATTGCAATAGTATTTGTGTATGGGGGGGGATGTGAATGCTCTGGTCATGGTCAGTGTTCTGCTGCTGTGTTTATTTTGGGAGGTGGTGATGGAATTCTGGGGTGATAATTTATTCACAGTGCAATAATTGGTGCTGGGACAATTTTCTGACAGGGCTGTGTTGTGATCTCACAGGAATGTGTCAAAGACCTAAATTCACCTTAATATTTTAACACACTGTGCTGTAGCAAAGTTAGCGAGCAGCTTGAATTTGCAGTGAAAACAACCACTGAGTAAAAGTTTGTCATTGTTCCAGAATTAGGTTCTGAGGTGGTTTGATAACCTGCATAATGAACTGGAAATATCAGGAGTTAAATTTTAGAGTTCAGAATTTATTCTAGAGTTCTAGAGAAACCGGGACTCCAAACAACATGCAATGAGTGATAGACTGTCATAGACTGTCATATATATATATATATATATATTATATGACAGTCTATGTGTGTGTTTGCATGTATAGATGTTTATGTGTAATTATATTGATTAATGTGTTTTCTGCTTTTTTCCCCCCTTGAAAAATCATCCAACGGTTCTTGATTTGATTTACAACTGATTAAAGAAATAGAACAGAATAATTACAATATAATATGTTGTTAATTGTTCACATATTCAGTTGTGTGCATTTTCACCTAGATACACTGATATCAACACATTAGTTTGCTGCTCTGATAGTTTCCACGGTGATGTAGACCTGCTTGTAAGAGTGTACCGCTGGACAAGGCCTTACTTTAGAATCAGAGATGAGTATGTGGTGACACCACCTTAAACCCACGTCTCAGTGGGATGCTTACATGAGGACAGCCAATCACTGCCATTTCTCATGCTGTCAATCATCCATCATGTCCTAACTCGTCATGTCTCCTTTCCCAGTCTGCCTTTAGGCCTCACACGCACATCTCTGCCCTCTTCAAGGTTAGGAGAACCATGTCTCCCCATTTCCTCTTCTCTCTAGCTCTCTTTCCATCCATCCATCTCTCATTTCCTCACTTGTTCTTCTTTGCTGGCACCTTCTCATATAGTCTTTTAGCTCTTAAACAGTGGCTTGTTTGTCATTTTCATGCAGCAGCTGTTCAGCTCGTGAACGTTCTGTACAACATTTTGCTTTTGTAAGAAGCTTGTGCTCTTCCGCAGCTGGAGTCCTACATTTAAAGGCCGCTTTTGTCATCTCTATGAAATGAAAATGGCATTCAAGAGCTTTAGTGTTCTAAAATCTTAGTGTGGCTCTATTCTGTTCTCTCAGAACATGGTTATTACGGGTTATCAGTACAGATGAGCAGATGAGTGTTGTAGGCTTCTCTTGCAGGTGACCTCAGTTTGAATTTCAAACGTTGGCAAATGTTGCCACTTGTGCTTATAGGAATACTCCAGTGTTTTTCAGCCAACTTGCTATCTCTATTCATCAGTTCTCCTGTATTTAAAGAACAGAAACCCCATCAAAACATACAGCCATTGTGCAAATTCTTCATCCATGGTAACTGACCAGGTGCTTCTGATGGATATTGGGATGAAAACGCTGGGATATTCCTTTAAAGGCAGTGTTTGCCATGTCTTTCTCCTTCTCTTACTAACACCCTCACTCAAACACTTGCACAGCCACTTTCAGACACCTTCTTGGTATTGTTGACACTGTGTACTCTGTGCATGCTCTCATACTCTGTGTATGTATATGTGCATGCACCCTACAGTGCCAGAACCTGGGGAAGCTGACCACTGTGCAACTGGGTCATGATAACGCTGGGCTATTGGCCAAGTGGCTGGTGGACTGTGTGATGGTCCGCAACGAGATTACAGGACATACATACAAGTGAGTCATGTCGGATTTTCCTCCTCCTTACCTCTCTCATTAACTCCTTTGCTCCGTATAAAGCATGCTTTCTTTTATTTTCCAGTTTCTCTGAACTCCATTTCTTTGATCTTCTGCATTTCCCAGGTTCCCCTGTGGTCGGTGGCTCGGTAAAGGTGTTGACGATGGCAGTCTGGAGCGAATTCTGATTGGTGAATTAGTAGCTCCGTGCAGTGACGAGGAGGTGCTGCGAGGAAGCAAGACTCCGCCTCCTCAGCGCTCGCCCTCACAGCTTCGGCGAATCACTATGACCTCCATCACAGGACGAGGCACCAGTATGAGTCTATCTGATATCTAACTGTCACTGTTAATAAGTTATGCTGTATTTTACAGGGAATACTAATGTGTTGAAGACCCATGAGACCTAGATCCATCTTGGTCTTGCTCTTGTGAGCACACAATGTACATGTACAAAAACGCCCTCAGTGCCCCGCCATCCTCAGACATCTGTTTGTCCAGACGCTCATGTGTTTGTACGTTCCCTGCATATGTAATAACCATTTCACTAATTTCCCTCCAGTCACACTATTGTGCTTAGCTTTCTGGCAAGCTGGCTTGGACTCAAGTGTGCTCATTAGAATATTATCCCTGGGACGTGACAAGTTTTTTACAAATATATGGTATGATTTTAATCATCACTGTAATTACAACCACTGAGTTTCTCTTACTATGTGTCTAGAACCAACAACAGATCAGATACAAGAAGCCATTAGTGAGGCAATAAACAACATCATCAAACATTTTCACAAACCAGAGAAAGAGGTGAGCGAGTGCATGTTTTTATTTATTTATTTATTTATTTATTTATTTATTTTTGTATTTCTTTTTTTACTATTGTCTGACTTCTCTTTGACTCCTCTTCTCTTCCTTTCAGAGAGGGAGCCTAACTGTTCTGCTGTGTGGAGAGGGAGGGCTGGTAGGAGCGCTAGAGCAGTTCTTCTACCACGGCTTCCGCACAGCACGTCTCTTCCAGAAAAACGTGTTTGTGTGGGACTTTATAGGTGAGCTTATAGTAAAACTTCTGCTATATATAAGTAATCCTCCTGCTGCCTGTAGGAATAATGAAGTGTGTGAATGTGATCAGAAGCCCGTCTGAAGATAGATGTGCTTCTGATCACATTCACACACTTCATATTTCCGTTCTTTGTGCCCAAAATAGTCTTGTGATTGAAACTTCTTACCATCTCCACACTGGTCCCCCAGCCAGATCTTTAGTGTTAATGTAATTTTCCACTAGCTCTCAACTCTGGTGCTTACAGAGTAGAACGTGTTAGGGTAATGATGCAGGGTTGCACAAAGGACATCATGAAAAATTGATCAATTTTCCACCGTCCAGTACAGTTGATGTGCCATAGATCCCTCTTGTGGAAGCAGTGGTATAGTGCAGCTTCTTTTACGTTGAGCGTGTGTGTGTGATTCTGTAATATAGGTTGCCTTATTTAGAGGAGAGAAGTGCTCACAGTATCTGCATGTGGAATTGTTTGTAATGCTACACGGATACAATGGAGAGCCACTGCAGTTTGAAGTACTTTCATCTGCAAACACCAGTATGGCTGTAACCCTGTGTGCATGTGTATCTTGACCAGAGAGAGCCGTGGTATATATGGAGAGCGCTGATCAGATGGGGGATCTGCAGGAAACAGCCGAGCCTCTCGGCATCACCTGCGACTCTCTCTGCCGTTACGCCAACGCCATCAACAACACATCACGTAACATCGGCAAAGACGGCAAGTTCCAGCTGCTGATATGTCTTGGTGCAAGGTGAGGACATCCGCAGGATTGCATTACTTGTGTGTGTGTGTGTGTGTGTGTGTGTGCTTCATAAAGCGTTAACTTTCCTGGAGTTTGTGCCAAACAGTGCACAGTAACTACCAGTTTGTTTAATTCTAAAGCTGGAAAATTGGCCTTGTGAAATCCTTTGGTCCAGACAACCATTACACGTGGTATGAAGGGTAACAAAAACATGTGCAGTGTATAAAACTCACACGTACCCTGTCTTCTTCTGTCTGTGTAGAGATCGTCTGCTGTCTAGCTGGCTCCCTCTGCTGGTGGAGTGCCCTATCATCACACGGATGTATGAGGAGACAGCCCTGCTGCGCGACCGCGTCGCTGTCGGCTCTCTCAACAGTGTCCTGCAGTCGCTCCATGAATTTCACATCACTCTGGAGACCTCCCTCACCAAGGGTGTGGACCTGTAGCCCCTCTGGAAACTGACTCTAGATTCTGACTCTGCCTCCCCAAACCCACCTCAGCATCCCTCGCCTCTCCTGCCTCTCCTGCCGCTGCTGCCACTCTCAGGGCCGGCGCGGCTCTGGGAGCTATTCTCAAGCTCGAGACTAAAGCGCTCAAGACTAAAAGAAGCTTTTATTCAGCTATCTCTCGAACCCCACAGGAGGGAGGCACTCGCAGAGAAAGGTGTTAAGGGTGTTTGGACTTCTGGTGAAAGCTGTGTTCTCTGTTTGGACCTGTGGATTTGGTTCTGAATTCTGCTGGTAAGGTTTCCCGCGTGTTTGACAGCAGAGAGCTCCTCCTGTGTTTGTCCTTCAGAGTTCCAGCCACCTTTTTAGATAGCTCCACATCGGATTCACATGAAACCACAACAGAGGACTTTGCTGTACAGTGTTAACAAATCTTTGTCTTTATTCGATGCATATCTTTAGTCTGACGGGCTTCTTGTGTCTCTGTATTTCTTCCTTCAACAGGAATCTGGAGCTAAATCACACTTGCACAACTGTACATGGGCGGCTGATTATTCATGATGTTTAGATGTTGCAGACAAGAGGATAATAGTTTTGTTTAAAATCAGTCTTGTTGGTTTGACGATTGGTCTGCATGGAATCTGCTTCAGCAGACTGATTTAAAGTGGTCGCCTAAGAAAGGCTTTGATCCGCTGCATTGGTTGAACCTGTGGTAGTATAAAGGAAACGACATTCCAGCAACACCAACAGAAAACACTGTAGTTAAGTGTGTGTGTGTGTGTGTGTGTGTGTGTGTGTGTGTGTGTGTGTGCTTATAAGAAGAACATTACAGGAAGAGGTTTATTTTGCCAATCAGTATTAACTTGGTTTGTGTTGAAATGAATCAACATCAAGCTTGAATTTTGTATTTAGGAGAAAACACTGGAAATAGAAGAGCAATAATGCACCCCGTCATCTCCTGCCTTCATAAGGACAGAAGAGTTTATCCCTACACACAGCCAGCTTTCTTACTGATCTCTCCCAACATGGAAACTTGTCGATTTTAAAGCCCCATTTTAGGATGTTTTGGAATTTGTTTATGCCAATCACGTTGCTTTCTCCCCCCTTACTATGAGTGGTTTGGTAAGAGGCAACAGGATCTTAGACCTAATTTTATTTCTGATTTGTTTCTCTGAACCAGAAATGGATTTAAATACATGTATATGTGTGCAAATTAACAACAAACCATAAACATGTACATCTCAGTACTTAATTTCATCCTGATTTGGGCTTTAAAATCAGAGTTTTCACAGAAATATAAAGTTTCAATATTGGAATTCCTGGGACGGATTGATTTCATGGATCATAGACAGAATCACAGACAGAAAACAGAAATAAGTTTATAGTGGTGAGTTCTAAATTAATTCATTGGTTAATTGCTGCAGGTGACGATAACTGTTCTCTTTTTAACTTGAAATTGTTCCTCTGTGTTTAAGTATGTGAGAGGGAGCATGAATGAACTCGAGCACGCTTTCTTTTCTTTTTTTTTTCTTTTCTTTTTTCACATCTTGGGTCATTTCTGTGTATTTATTTTTTTTAACAATGCCGTTTGCGACACTGGTTGATTTGCAGTATATGCGGAGCTGGATCACTTCAATGTGATACTGAACTGGTTATTTATTTCCTGGTGTATCATATCTGCTAATTAGTCTTGGTTCAAACTGTGAGTATTATATGTTTGCCTGTGTAAGACTCGTCTCGCGAACCCTGAATTCCTTTGGCAGTTGCATTTTGGGGAAGAGGTGAAACACTGGATCATTCCCTTTTGTCTTCAGTGCTTATTGCATGCTACAAGTTTTAGAGCTGGGAGCTGCAGCTGTAGCTGTAGGTTAGTGAGTCCAGCCTCGAGCCCCAGCCCCCTTCTGTCCTCATTTAGACCTGTTCCAGGGTCTCGGCCTAGCTCGCTCGCTCTTTTACCTTATGAGTACTTAGGCAGTTCTGTCTCTTTTCTCTCGTCTTGATCGCATTGTGAACTTTCCTTTCTGGAAATGAGTGGATTCTTCCATCTGTCAGTAATAGGTAAATGATCACTGTTATGTTCATGATATTTATGAAACATCTCATTAAAATCGCTCCCTATGTTCAAGTTTGTGTCCTGTATGACTGCATTACTGAACAGAGCTTTGGGGTAATTGTACTGTAGTACTGTGGCTCAGAGAGCTCATATTTGGTGTTTGCCAAAGATTAAGGAGTATGAAACACGTTCATATTGTTATTAATGTGCTCAACAGATTTAACAGGGTTAGCGTTTTTTTCTTTTGTTTTTGTCTTTTTAAATTTTTATAAAAATAATAGTTTAGTTCAGTTTAGCTGTAATGGTAAGTGTCCTGTAGATTAAAATTCACACAGCAGTAGACTGAGCTCAACCGTGTTCCAGCTTTCCAAACACTGTAGACAAGCACTACTAAACTCTAATTACCCTCTGACTAAATATAAAGTTTACTTTCTTAGTGAAGTAAGTTACTATTGTTATTTTAGTTAAAGAGCACACGGGCTTTTGACTAGGGCACCTGTTGTCTAAAGCAGATTGTCAAATTGATAAAGTAATCAGTATTTAATCATATAAACTTTTACTCATTTCTCATAGTAGCATTTAAAAACTTCATTACAGAGATAATTCCACGACAGTGTATGCTACTGTGTCTGATATCTTGTTACAAAATGTTACAAGACGTGTTTAATATCTGAAGCTTTATTTTAGAGGTCATGCTGCCATGACTGGGTACAGAATCAGCACTCATTGAAGACTCGGACGCGTAATGCGTGATTGTGATGAATTTAGGAATTTCACCATCTACAGTCTATAACATTTATTTAAAGATTCAGGGAGTCTGGAGAAGTATCTCTGGGTACAGGACAAGGCGTGAAACCCGACATCAGCTGTGTTTTAAGTGGTTTTCATTAAGACAGATATTCTCTGGTTAGCTATACATTAGCACGTTCTACATCAGTTAATACTATACTGTATATTGGCACTACTGTTGCATTCAGCAGTCTGTTGAGGGATCGTCGTTTGTCTGGTACTGAATGTAGGTGTGCAGTGTTTCAAGAGGCCCTGTTTAATGAAAGACCTGTTCTGGCAACAAGGCGTATGTCTGGGTAGTTTGTGTATGTTTATATAAATGCACATATATATACACACATCTTTACAAATGTATGTTCATTTGAATTGGGTCTGGGTCATATATAATAAGAGATTGAGAGTTAGATGAAGGAGAAGAACATCAAAGCTCAGCCCATTTCAAATAAACAAAAACCATGTTCGCCACATGAATCACTTGTGTACTCTGTCTTTAAGCACAAGCCTACCCACCAAGAAAGCACTGTCTTTGGTGCAGCACTGACTAAGCACTGCTTCATACAAAGGCCCACGCAGTTTAGCTCTATTTGTAAATGTTTGAATAAACATTATTTCCAAATGCATACAATACAACACTGTAACAACAATGCAACACCATATTACAGGTAAATAAACAGCAGGGGAGTCCAATAAACAAGCTGTTGAATGTATTACCAAAACACCAGTCTATTTAAATGAGTAAAGAGTAATTAACAATAATATTTGCAAAATCATCAAAAACCCAATACATTTAGGCTAATTAATGTTGGGGACTAAAATGAACTCTTTTTAATTGTGAATGTTTTTAATGCATGTGGTTAAATCCTTCCAAGCATCAAAAATAATAAAAAACATGAATGTTTTAGAAGTGCTTTAGGGGTAATTAAGGAGTGATACCTGATCGTGTATTACAATATTAAAATTAGACAGTCTAAAACTTCATTACAGTGAAATGCATCTATAACTTTTAGGAACGTAACTGCATTACACAGCCTACAGTTCAATACCATTAATGCTACTAGGCTCACAATCTGGGGTCTTACACTCTCTTTTTTCTAAAGTAAAAAATAACCTGATGGCTATAAAAATGTTACTCCACAACTTATTAGCAATACTAAAGATCGGAGGCTGGAGGAGCGCTGGAGTCGGCTGTTAATTGGAATGCTGATTGCAAACTTTGGATTGCAGTTCCTCTAAAGGAGCCTATGGCTGAGAGCCACAACACAGCTACAGGTTTGAGATAAGCATCCTAGCATGTACATTAAGCTAATACTATTATTTTTGGTACCCTTTGAGTTTATTTGTAGAATGAACTAGAACTACTTTGTAATATATTTAAAGGAGCAATATGTAATATGATGCAGTTTGTCAAACTCATACTTCAAACAGTCCCTCTTCCTCACTCGTTCCTCCCCTCATTGTGGGGAGTTCTACGTTAAACTTTATCTCTTTACTCGCCAGGGTCTGTCTGTTTCGTCACTTGAACGTGTTTTGTCGAGGGCTGGCATGTTTCCTCCACTATCGCCTCATTAGGGACAAAGTGGTGTTATGACACTGGACAGACCAGGCTAGCTGGTTAGCATGCTAACTTCAGTAGTCTGACTGCAACAAAATACATAGATGTTTTTGGTATACAATAAAACTGGTATTTCTTCATGTTCTGCTGATAATTCTGCTGATAATTTAAGTTTATTTTGGAATGTACTAATGAATGTACTAAAATTACAGATTACATCCTCTAACATAATACTTTAACATGAAAACTATGGTGTTTCTTTACAGCTAAAAACATATTATTCACTGTAATTGGACAGACGGCAGTTTAACCCAAATATAACCACTTTAACTGGTTTTAGTAAAAAATCTGGTTACTGGTTTGAAACGTTCATATTGTTATTAATGTGCTCAACAGATTCAACAGGGTTAGTGTTTTTTTTTCTTTTGTCTTTTGTTTTGTTTTAATTTTTATAAAAATAATAGTTTAGTTCAGTTTAGCTGTAATGGTAAGTGTCCTGTAGATTAAAATTCACACAGCAGTAGACTGAGCTCAACCGTGTTCCAGCTTTCCAAACACTGTAGACAAGCACTACTAAACTCTAATTACCCTCTGACTAAATATAAAGTTTACTTTCTTAGTGAAGTAAGTTACTATTGTTATTTTAGTTAAAGAGCACAAGGGATTTTGACTGGGGCACCTGTTGTCTAAAGCAGGATTGTCAAATTGATAAAGTATCAAAGTAAAAAAATCAACACTTTTTATTACTTACTTATTACTTATTACTTTTTTCAGATACAATGCTAGAGGATTAGGAACTGTTCAACTGATTAATCTGAATGAATACTTGAGGTGCAGACAGCATGATAACTGAAACCAAAACAAAAACACACAATCAGATCTGACAGCTTCATAAATCTTTGCTGGTCCAACATAATGACTCCCTGTTCTGATTTGGATAACTGTAAACTTGAGGTGAGATAACTCTAAGCTAAGTCATGTTTAGTTTTTAATAGCAGGCAGGTTTCGAATTAAACTTCAGATCGTGTGTTGTGAACTTATCCTATGGGTCTGAAAACAGGGCGGCACAGTTTAACCCTCCTATTATGTTAGAAAACATCATAATGTCACTGTAAATACAGTGTAAATATTTTAACAATATGTAAACAAGTAAAAACTGTAAAACTTCATATTAATCATTCATTATTAAAAGGTTCAGAAAGATGAACTATGAGACACAGTTACGTTTTGACAAGCTATTGTTTTGGTGCCCACAGCGTTGTCACAACACTGAAATATAATTCCTGAGAAAGTACTGGCAATGTTAACTGACAATGTTGTAATAACGTAGTGGTAACGTTGTCAGTACGCTGTACAACCTCCTTCATATGTTCCACCATATCTGCATAGAACTCCGTGGACTTTTGCTAAGCAGCCAAAAGAAAGAAAGTAAACAACGTTGTGACGACGTTGTGTGTTTGCTGGCATGTGGTATATATAACATTGCAACAACTATTGAATAACATTTTCAACTTCAGAGAGAGCAACCAGTATTTCAGACAGCTCAACGCGACATAATAGAGGGTTAAAGTGCAGACAGAGCGGAGCAGCTGCAGCTCTGCGCGGGTTCACTTCTGCTGGCCTTCCGCTCCAACATCTGCGCGGCTGCTGCCGTAGTAACGGCCGGCGGCTCCGCCCACCCGCGCCGCAACACAAGGATTTGAATCGCTGCGTGTCCAGGCAACGGGACCCGCCCTCGTTTCCCGCGTAATTTTCTCTTCCATATATGGACAATAAGAACGTGGACGCGGCGCGACGTCAGCGGCGTATGCAAATGAGCTCGATTGAAGAAATCCAGCAAAATGGAGGCCGGAGCGCCGCGCATGCGCAGAGCCTTTACTACGGGCAGACAGAAAGTGAGACGGCCAGGACGAAGCGGCGTGCTCTGGCAGTGGCGCATTGTTTTATGACTGACGTTTGGAGCGACTTGGATTCTCTGCTTTTCCCGCTTGCTTTACTTCTGTCGCCGTGTGTCCGAGGTAGCCGAGGTAAGAGCAACACTCTCTGCATCGTAACTGCTCTATTTCGGCGCGCTGAAGGCTGTCAGTGCATCTTTGAAGTGATAGAGAGAGAGAGAGGGAGGGAGCGAGTGAAAGAGAGAGAGAGCGAGAGGAGGCCCCCCTAAATAAGTTTAGTGTGACAATACGAAACGCAGCTGGACTGGACCGCACCAGTCAGAACCGTTACGCTTAGTTGGAGCAGGTTTCTTCTGCTACTTGTTTAAAGTGCGCTGCTCGCAGCTCGCGCTGTTTAGCGTGCTCGTTTTTGTGCGCATCGGGCACGTGCGCTGCGAGCCATACGGTGCATGCCATTTTAAGGCGCGCGCGTCTCGCGTTCGATAACAGATTTGCTGCTCCGAGCCGCATTCAGCATGTCGGTGTACTTTTAGGGGCACGTTTGACTCTGAGCGGGGGCTTCGGGCATGTTTTACAGAGAGCTACTTCGTCCCTTTAAATGCATCGTCGGCGTTTTCGTACGTGCGTAGTAGTCCTAGTTCACCGCGGACATGAACTCGTCCCACACGCGGCCGAACCAGACCTGCTATTCCGCAGTTTCTGCACGGTGCGGGTTAGAAAAGTGCATTTTGGACAAAGTTGTCTCGTTTCTGTCTGGTTTGGACTGTTATGTTGCTTTGGCGCGGCACTTAAGTGTCCGACCTGCTGCTGCATGCGTGTGCTGTGCGTGTGGTCTCACGCCTCTCTTGGTGGGTGTGCTTCAAAACAAACCTGCATTTTCAGCGCTCGCCGGCCTACATTTATAATTTACTAAAGCAGGTCACCATGCAGTGAGAACTGAGCGACGAAAGGACTGCATGCTCAAAAAATCTCTTTACATCGACGAAACTTAAGCCAGCTCCCTGAAATCCCCCCGTTCCACCTTAAACGGTGCAGTAGTTACTTGCTGGCGCCTAAGGCACCATTTAAGGTGGAACGGGAAGATTTTGAATCAGAACCCGAGCAAATTACTGTAGCTTTGTTTTTTATTGTGAACTTTTTGAGTTTGAAAGGCTTTATGACACTTAAACACACATTTGTAAGTTTTTGTTCTCTGACTTTTTCTAAAGCTGGTGTTAGCTTTGCCCGAGAAGCAGCGCCTCGAGTTCGCACCGTGTACTCGGCTCTCTGCAAGACAAAGAGTAGCTTAGCTCAGTACAGTAAGGTTACAGGAGCCAGTCACTCAGCGGTCATGTACATCCCCAACACTCGCCTCTCAGTCTGAACCTGCTTCGTTTACTGAGCCGCGGCCGTTGAGCACGTACAGAAGCCACCGAGCTCTTAACGGACGACGAGAACGACATACGCACGCGCAATGTGTTTTTTGTGCGCGCGCCATGCTTCCGCGACGAAGGGGGCTAACGTTAGCTAGTCCCTCGACTCTGCCGAGTGTTGGAGCGCTCTGCGCTTACAGTTCCCCAGACCCTGCACTAAATGAGCCTGGAGGAATAACCAGGGGATCTGGGGGGCGTTTTTTGGCGCTATCTGCGGCCACGCGCTCGCACACTAGTCGGTGCTCCACTTCGGTGTCCCTGCTTCCCTCAGAGAAGCGTGGCCATGTTTGAGCTACGTCAGAGGCGGAGTGGAGACCGAGTGGAGCCCAGAGGAGTCCAGAGGAGACGCCGCAGTCTTAATAATACTGTAATAAAAGTGTGGCGGTTCGAAATAAGCACCAAACTTTTCGTTCTGCGTTTTAGGCCCTAAAGCGGTCTCAGTTTGAACACACATTAATAAAAAAGAGACTCTGTAACGACCCCCGTTTTAAAGCGCGCGACGTTTGGCATCTGAATCCTGAACAGATGTCCGTCCTCCTCGCTCCGGTTATGTAAGCGGAGCTTTAGCTGCAGCGAGTTGAGCTCTACACTCAGCCTGACTAAAGACGGGCGCTGTCCGCTTCTGCTGTCTTAAGAAAGACACTAATATTTTTTTTGTTCACCTCGAGTCTCGCTCGAGGTTAAAAAACTCAGAGAAGTGAAACCACGTGTGTGGAGCACTGACCAACTGCGAATGGACTCTGATAGTATAGAGTAGTGATGACCGCGGCCGCTTCACAGGCCTCTGCTCAGCTATGCATCTGCAGCACATTTTAAAATGTTACATCAATTCACATTATTTTTCTAACATATGTTTGAAAAAGAAAATAGAGGAACCACCCAAAGCTTTGTATACAGCAAGCACAGTTACGTTGTGACAACCTACTGTTTTGGTGTTGTCACAACGTTGACATGTAATTCCTCAGAAAGTTGTGATAATGTTGTGGTAACGTTGTCAACACGACCTCCTAGAATCTTTCACACTTTCCATTATATCTGTATAGAGCTCCATGAAATTTGGTAAAGTTGCCAACAGACAATCATAATACTATAAAACAACGTTATTTATTAATGACGTGATGAACATAAATAGCATTACCTGTTGATCACATTGTAGCAATGTTGTGTTTGCTGGGGTATTGGCAAGAACCTGGCTAGAGTTGTGATTCAATATGTGATACTGTATACAAGGTGATATATTGTGATTATATTGTAAAATATAATCTGTCATAGTAAAAGAACACACCTCTGTGTGTCTAGGTTTGCTAGTGCTAAGGTCAGTGGTGCGGCCTTACCGTACATGTCCACTTGCAAGTTTGCCTCACCGCATCCCATTAGGAGATCTCTGCCTCATCATATGGTGTATGATGGCTTAAATACAGCCAACTGAAAAGTTCAAAATGTTTTAACTTTATGTTTAACACAGTGTGTTTAGCCTGTCAGCACCAGTAGGCCGCTCTTTGTACAAATGACAAACTGCCAACATACGTTTACATCATAGTGAAAATATCTGCTTTAACATAGAACTGTTGACAGTGGAGCGAAGATGTTCTGTATGAAGTTTACCTGGTTTGAGCAGAAAGTCAGAATTTAAGAATTGAAGAGTCTGTAGATTAAAGAATCGAACAGTCTAGTTTGTGTGATGATGACAGCATTAAAAGCACATGTATGTATTATGTATAGTCTCACTGTGGGTCCCAGATATGATCAATACAGTTCCTTTATTTCCATATAAAAACACTCACCAGTAATTGTAATAAGTATTGCAATACTCCAGTGGATCAATATTTTCTTACAACCCTATTTCTGCCAGTTATACGTTACCTACTTGCTGCTGTGACATACCTTTTCTGTGTTACTAATATAACACACCCTATGATTTGAGATGACTCAAGGTGACAAATGACTCAGTCTACTAGCAGGAAATGTGATATATGTGGGAATTACAAAGACCAAGCAGCAAAAGTCTTTACTGTAACTTGATAGTGGCATCAGTTCTCACGCATGAAGAATATGCAAATATATGAATTGTGCACAAATTGTAGATCAGTCGTTTCTCCATAAACACAATATCCGTCTATATATCCTGACTTACATTAATATTACTGTCTTATCTGTTTTATCCATGATAAAAACATATTAAACACAAACATGTATAAACTTCTTCAGGCCTAAAGAAGCTGAGTCGGCAAGATCAGAAAAAAAGTGAAACAGATTTATTACATTGGTTTTATTGGCCGAGCACCAGATTTACAATGCAGTGATTTATTGTTACATCTTTTACAGTCGCACTATTGCTTATCTCACCCTCGTGTTTCTAGATGTTTGGCTTTCATAAGCCGAAGATGTACCGCAGTATGGACGGCTGCTGTATCTGCAGGGCAAAGTCTTCCAGCTCGCGCTTCACAGACAGTAAGCGCTACGAGAGAGACTTCCAGAGCTGCTTCGGGTGAGCCGGTGGTCCACCTTTATATGTGTTGTTTCTGTGTTACTACATTATTATGGTTTATTATTATTTGTTGACAAATAGACTTGTCTTTGACAAGTCTTTGGTCATAGCTGCATAATAAGTCTTTTTTTATGTGGGTGGGGGGGGGGTTGATTGAGGGTTTTAACAGATTTATTATATGAGGATTTAATAAGGACAGTGCTACATTATTTATATATAGCGCTGTGAAAGTAAACAAACAATTTTTTTTGTTTATGTTTTCTACCTGGAAATTATTTTGACATTGTCAGACAACATATTAATAAATAATCAAACTATTGAGAGAATGAGACATTATTCTGATAATTTTGTAAACATTGTGGTCTGGTGTTCCTGCAGGCTTGGTGAAACACGCTCTGGTGAAATTTGCAATGCTTGTGTGCTGCTGGTGAAACGCTGGAAGAAGCTTCCTGTTGGTTCCAAAAAGAACTGGAATCACGTAGGTACCAAGGCTGATCCACAGCACAGGGCGTTTAATTCAAAATAAACATGATATAATTCCACCCGTCGTCTCTGGTCTGATGTCATGCTAATGTGCTACAGGTGGTTGATGCGCGAGGCGGACCCAGTCTAAAGATGACTGTGAAGTCTAAGAAGGTGAAGTCTCTGTCCAGGAGAATCAGGCCAAGTCAAATCTGCCGAGTGCAGAATGAGCTGAAAAGGAACAGTGAGTAAAAATCACTCTGTGATCATTTAGACTGCACAAAACTACCATTTGCATATAAACATAATCAGTACAGTTTTAAACAAGTTAGTTGAGGGTTAGTTAACTAATTTAAACCCACTCAAACAAATAGATCTCTAAACAAATACATACATATTGCCACACATCAGTTACCACATCAGTTAGTTTCAGCTGGGATTTTTTCATGTCTGGTAACATAACTTGAGTTGGCCAAGTTGGCCAGCCAGCTAGTTAAGTTTTTTTAAAACAGCTTGCTGGAAATTAGAACGAGCGTTAAGAGTTTGGTGTTAGTTAGCAGATTTTGTCCAGTATATGTGAGCAGCTCTCAGTATTAAAGGTTTGTAAATCTCATATAATTATCTGCTCACCCTTTTATTAGAAATTAAAAGGCACGCATTTGTGCCTTTTCTGCTATGCTGTTTTTTACATTTTCTTTGGTGGGGTACAAATAGGTTTACTGTGTGGCCAATGCCATCGTTATCTAGATGGAAATAAATACTCCGTTATTTATTTAATATTTAGAAGTAAATTGTTCAGCGTGTATTTGTGTATCCTTCCTTGTAATTGTAAAATTGTAACTTTTAAAACATGTTCTTGTGTTTGTTGTTGTTTTTGCACACTTGTTGGCTCATTTGTTTTTGCGATACTGCTTGTGTGATGTTCCGAATGTAAATGAATGCTCTCTCTGCCAACAGACTCCGATGCTCATAGCACCACCTCCAGTGCCAGCCCGGCACAGTCTCCCAGCTACAGCAACCAATCAGACGAGGGCTCAGACTCCGAGCTCAATCCTGGCTCCACCCGATCTCCAGTCTTTTCCTTCCTGGACCTGACCTACTGGAAAAGGTATTTTATTCAGTAATATGTTGTGTGTTATATGTATATGTTATATGTAGTGATGCACCGAATTGAAAAGTCTTGACTGAAAATGGAAATCAAGTTCTAAACTTCTATTTACTAATGCATAATGAGACTTAACCCCTTAAACTGTAACAACTCATAGAGTCTATTACTTTCAAAATGACATTTATTTTATTGTAGGTAGTGAACAGTTTATAGTAGCAAACAAATAATAATGCAAAAATGCATTGTTGGATGAAGTGATATTCCATTATATATTTAAACAAAATGTTGAAGGGATTAGTAATTCAGATAGTTTCTAAATTTAACTATTTATTTAGGTTCTGTTGAGTCTATTTGTTCCAGCCAAAGTTAAGTGGACGCCCTAGAAGCTGCTTTCAGAACTACATCATATTACTGCCTGAATCATTTTCGTTTAGTGTTAAAATGTATTACTATAAAAGGCATTCAATGCCAATCATGATTTATAAACAGAAATCTTGAAATGTCTGTAATAGCCAGTGCTTTATTTCATATTCTATTACATCCATGCTATCCTTGAGATCCTGTTTTGGCCCCATCAGCGCTCCATAGGCTCAAACATGTACAGCATAGGCTCGTGCATGCTGAAGTAGTCCTGCTATTCCAGAGTAAGAGATGACTGTTGGGAAAAATGTATTTTCATCTCTGCATGTTTAGGACAGCGGCAGCTTTATGATTTCTAAATATTAAAATACTACATGTAACGTCAAGCCCTGTACAAGGGCCACACCCAGTCGGCCACTGAAATTTCTACTGATGTTGTTGGGCCATTCAGGTATTTGCTGCTTGGTTGAGAAGCTGTGGTGTAATGAAAAAAACACTTATTATTGAACATTAAATAGGACATTACTCTAAAGAGTGCAACAAACAGATCACTGTCTGCAGGTTTGAACGGGTCAGTTCTAGTGTTGTTTGAGTGGATAAATGGTGGAGTACAGCATTGTTAGTGTCTTTTTTCAGCTAAAACAGCATTTAACCACTATTTATAAACGTACAAGTCACAAGTGTTTTGGTAGTTTATCGCTGGCCTGTTTAATCTTACAAATTGGAAACAAATTGGATTGTGTCAAATGTCAATGATGCGTCTTCCACTGATTATGCAAAGTAACCTGCAATCATTCACCCCGCAGTGCATTTACAGCCAATTCTCTATTTAGTGAAAGTGAAGCCAGACAGTTTTAATTACTCATTACAATCATCATTACTGTAATAAGTTCCTCAAAGGTTTGACTTCACTTTGTTAGCCTCCAGCTGTACTGAATATCAGGAGTTTATCGTCGCTGGCCAATGAAAGACATGTTTCCCTGTTTTTGTCGATTTCTATTTTTCTACATCAATTAAATGAAGCAGCTGCCGTTTACATTATGGGAAAAGTTCATGGTGAATGGACCAATGGAAATTCTCCAGAAAAGCTTGGAAGAAATTCTGCTTCCATTGACTTCTACTGAGAGTGAAGAGTTTTTGGCCTTTACTGTAAAGTTTTTGAGGACCCTGTTTTCCGCTGGACAGTGACGGTATGGTCTAAATGGGTTTAAATGGCAGTTGGCTTACATTCCTGTGTGTTGACTGTCTTTAGGCAGCGGGTGTGCTGCGGTATCATTTACAAAGGCCGCTTCGGAGAAGTGCTGATCGACCCCCATCTCTACAAGCCCTGCTGTCAGAAGAAACAGGAGCAGGAGCAGGAGGAAGAGGAGGATGAACAGGAGGAAGAGGAGGTGGATCTAGCGAAAGAAGAAGGACAGACTGATCAGAGTCTGCTGGCCTCTCCGCTCCCCCAGCCTCTCTCTCCTCCTCTGGCGGTTAAAACGGAGGTGGAGGAGGAGGAATGGTAAGGACTATTTGTGGAGAACTGATTTGGCTTTCTAAGGAAGCCTTTGAGGGTTTGGGGACTAACGTCGTCTTCCGGCACTCTTAAGGAATTCCTCTCAGATTGCCTTTAATCCAAGAGCAGCTGGAACCATGTCTAAGTTTTTGTTTGTTTTGTTCAAGGGGGCGGGGTGGGTTTCTGTTGCTGTGAGACTGTGTGGTTATATGTATATATATATAGTGTGTGTGTGTGTGTGTGTATGCGTATATGTATATATATACACACATACATACTGTTTTTATTTGTGTTTTTCTCTAAATTTGTTTTATTTTAGCCAACAACCCCTATACCCCTTACCAGGTGGATCAATTAGCTGTTCTCTTATTGTTTCCTTACTTTTGTTTTTGTAAAGATCTTAGTTTACTGCTATTTCTTGTTCAGTATGCTAGATCCACATACAGCGTTACTATGGATTGAGCCATAGTATAACGTACATACATATATATATATATATCTATGTATCTATATATATATATATATATATATATATATATGTCAAGTTCTTTTTCTATATTTCCTAATTTGTCTATTACTCTTTGATTCCTCTTCTTCTCACTCTGTGTCTCAGGCTTTACTGTGTTTTTCTGGAGTTGGATCTCAGGCTTGTGCACTGATCTGATTTCAGCAAAAGTTCTCTCTCTCCAGTTCTGACCTCAGACATTGTAGGCCAGTCAGCAAAACTGATCCCAAGTCAGTGTTTTACCGCACATGTACTCACTCAGCATTACAGTGCTGCTGAGACAAGCTAAGCAAGACCAACCAAAAAAGAAAAAAAGAAAAAAACGTTGCAAGGTTTTTACAACCACACTCATGTACTCATGTAAATATATTAAGAGCTGTACATTTTCAGCAATATCCATGTTGTGCATGAAAGCGAAGCAAGCCATTGTCCTGAAGAGAATCTGCATGAATATTGCATGTCCTTCTAAAGAGTTCCGGATTATTTTTTATTTGCTTTATCTGATCTTTTGGGCAGGTTTTGATACAGCTCTAATGAATATATGTCTATTTTTGTAGAAAATAAAATGAAAATGACAAAAATGAATTCACTGCAATGCGCTGTTCTAAGATATAATTTTTAATTGTCAGTCACATTGCAAATTATGATTTAAATTAGATACAAAATGTTGTGTTTTATTTATTAATTTCACTGATACACTCATTTTCACAAACAGTACCTCCTGTCTTTTTTTCCTGCGCATGTAAATACTGTACTTAAAGCAATGTTTCTCGATTTTTAAAATGTTTTTCAAGGATTGAAAATATTTTTGGGTTATTTTGTGTTTAATTAGATACTTGTTCGTTTTGTCTCTTGGTTGGTTTCTTCAGGGACATTTCTCTTTTTTATATTCATTTCCAATCTTTATCCAAACCTACTGGAAATACCAGTCCTCGTAATTCTTTTTCCTTATTTTTACTGTACAATTTTTAGTGAAATGTTATCTTTTAAACCTTTGCCAGGTTTTTCCTACTTGTAGATCTGCAAACCTGTTCATTCTTGTTAGCCCTGTTGAAATGGACAACAGTGTTTTTAATCTTTGATCTGCATGTATTATCTTTGCATTCCAACAGATGGCACTATAGAGTAGACTTCACTCCTCCAGTATATTTCAGTGCTCATCTTCAAACTAATTTCAGTAATTATTCATTTACTTTCTCTTACCAGCTGTGTGAATGTTTATAACTGGTATTTTTTATTATTATTATTATTTCTATTATTATTATTATTTTAAGTGAAACACCTCGGGCCAGTTCCCTGGACGTGCATTAAGTGTGATTTTTAGACTGAATTGTACGGTTGATGGCAAATCACCATTGGACATTCTTTTTAGTCTACACTTAGGTTTAATGTAGGTCTGGGAAAGTGGTTTGACTGATTTTATTTATTTATTTTTTATCCACAAAAACACTCACTTACATCAGTAGTTGTACTCTTTCTGGTTCTCAACTGACCAATTTTCTGTGTTGTTGTTCTGTTTGTATATCTGTGTTTTGACTGGTGTTGGCATCTTTCTCTGCATCTTTTTCCCACCTTCAGCCATAATGGTGTCTACATGGAGCTCTGAATATCTACAAGTCTGTTCTCCACATCTACAGTTGTCTTTGTCAAAGTATACTACTCCATTAATTGTAAATACTTTAAGATGATGAACTGAACGGTTATAATATTCTCTTTATTATTTATTTCATATTTATTTGCAATACTTGTTAAGTTGCATTGGTTTTTAATGGCAGCAGGAGTGATCCATTGTAATACAACTCATGGCTTTACACAGATTTCACATTTCAACCTCATCCCGGTATGAAGCAACTCTGACTCTGATCTTGCAAACGCAAGTTTAAGAATATGCTGAATATGACAGTATGTTATTGTTTTTTTTTCCCTTCAGGTAAAATTATGCCCAGTACGTACCTGTTACTTTCCTTCAGCGTAGTTCCTTAGTTGTCGTACTCTACAGGCATGTATGGTAGCTATGCACTTTGTATTGACCTTATTAGAAATATATGAAGCAGGTTTTGTATTTTTTTACATACTCTACTTTTTACTTGTTCTTCAATAAATGTAGCTTGTGATGTTACCGTCTGTTGTGTTTTTGTGTATGGTTTTGTGTATCAGTTCTAAAGTATTTGAGTATTTCAGCAAAAAAAAACGTAGGAGAGCTTTAATGCAGTTAGCTGTTAGCACACTGGTGCTGCACACCGAGTGAGTTGGTGGGAAATAACTTTATTTGCTTGGGGGCCAATAGGTCTAGAGTATAAATCATGTTGAGGTCTAAGACATAGACATGTTTCTGTGGTTTATGTGATGTACGAAAGTCAAAGGAGCCCTTCATGTAGATAGAAGATAACCCACTTACTTAAGGAAGGTGAACATCAAAGTAAATGAAGTGAAACTGGACCCTGAGGATAAACACTGAAGATAAACACTCAACACTTGAGACTCTGAACGGATGTGTAGCTGTGAAGAATCTCAAGAATTGAGAAAATAAAAACAACAACAAATAGCAAATCAAACGAAAAAGCTACTGGTGTTCTCAGAAAAACTGAGACTGACCGGCTCAGTGTCCAGACCTCAATATCACTGGATATTGGTGTTTGAGAATAACTGGAACACGATAAGCAGAAAATACAGCCAGCCTACTGAGAAGCTGTGGAGAAAACATCCCTGCAGATTTCTTCATCTCCTGAAAAGAATGGAGGCTGAGTTTAGGACAAAGACTCAAAACACTAAACACTGAAATGTGTGACTTGCAAAGGCTTGTGTGTGAGCTTCGGTTAAATATTCAGCTCTGTGCAGAAGCCTAAAAACTAGGTGTAGTCTATTCATTCTGATAAACGCTGATATTGTGCTGCTGCTGGATTTGAACAAATTTGAAGGCTGTGAGCATCAAGAGTATAGTCTGTCCATGTCGGGGCATTTTTACTAAACATGAAATAAACCTGACTTTAGCACAAAACTTAAAAATGATGTTTTTCAGTAGGTTTTAAGTGAAGACAGTGGTTCTATATGGAACAATGAACAAAAAAAACATGATTCTATAAAGATCCTCTTTGAAAATTTGTATGTTTTATATAACACCATATAAGAGAGTTCGGTTAATGTTATGACGTCAGGTTTGTTAAGATAAATTAATCATGTACTTACGCAACTTACAATGGCTTAAAGCAAGCATGTGATGATACAGGCACACCCACTGAGACCATGCGAACTCATATATATATATATATATATATATATATATATATATATATATATATATATATATATATATATATATATATATATATATATATATATCACCTTAAAGCATCATGGAATGTATGGTATGTGCTGTAATAATAAAAGTTAATGAAAACTGCAGTGCTATTATACAAGTTTCCTCTCTCTCTCTCTCTCTCTCTCTCTCTCTCTCTCTCTCTCTCTCTCTATCTGTGAACGCGCTCGTGTCGCGAGCGCGCTCATCCCCTTTGCGTGATGACATCATGATTGGCGGGGCAGCTGCCTGCTTGGCGCTGATGAAGCGCATAAAAAGGTGAGAGGCTGCTCACATTTGGCCTCTTCTGAACAGCTGCCGTCTGTGTGCGTGTGCGTGTGTGTACGCGCGCTCTCGCTCGCGGTCCCTCGCCACCAAAGACGGGTCCTGCTTTCCCCCCCACTCACAGTGAATGAGTGGTCTTCAGTCAGCGAGGCTGGAAACGCCACATTCACACCCAGCGGAGCGCATGAGGTCAGTCAGTCCCTCTGTCGTTTCTTTACCTCCCACATTCATTCTGCCGGAGCCGGAGCGTTTAGCAGCGCGCGGCTCGCTCGTTCCTGATGTTCGTGCGATGCTCAGCCGGGTATTGGAGCAGTGTGTGATGAGGATGTTTCTGGAAAGCAGTAGGGGAGAGTGGCTGTCTCTCAGAATTGCTTAGTCAGAGCCACTGAAAGTTGTGTGTGTAGCCTGTACTGTGTGCTTCTCGGTCTAGTTATGTTCCTATAGTGCGCCTGATGGCTTGCAGAGGAAGTGAAGTTATGAAATCTGGTTGGATGGTCTTAGTACTGTTGCATTTCATTTGATTTAAATTGTCCATTCTCCTCTTCCTCTTCCTCCTCCTCCTCCCCTTGCTGAAAATGCCTCTCTTGCATTTGCTATTAAATGCACAGTCACTGTGCAGGATGCCCAAAGTCTGGACTTCTAGCTGAATATCTTCTCCATGTTCAGTTTGTATTAATATTCATAGTGGAACACATTTGTGGGTAGCTCTGGCTTTGACTGCATGTCTGTTGGCATGAGGTTATGACGAGGAAGCCTCTCTGATTGTTACAGTGCCTGTGTTGGTCCTGTGCAGCTGCATAAAGCTATGTGTTCTCCATCATGTCCACATGGCCTCCACCCTCCTCTGTTCCTTCCCCTGCTCTAGAAAGACCCAGACTATGGTTCACCTGCCCACATCTGAGGCCTTCGATGATCTGGCTTCACCAGAGCTGATGGAGGATGAGGATGGGCAGGAAGGCAGCCCAAAGTCTGACTCCCCTCATGCCTTCACCGCCCTGCAGCTTGCCCTCAACCCCTCCGCCTCCACCTACCATGGCTATGACACTTACATCGAGGACGGCCTCATCTGTCTCCGCCATAAGATCCGCAACCTTGAAAAAAAGAAGGTGGGTTCCTCTGTCAGATCTTGCTTTGCGTAGCCTCGCCTGCTGAGTTCAAGTGTTTACTGCAGACTTCAGGTCAATCAGAATGCTTGCCTGTATTATGTGCAGCTCAAACTGGAAGGATACAAACTCCGGCTAAGGAGCGGGGCCGCACTGAATCAAGATCAAATGGTAGGTTTTGCGTGTTTGAGCTCGTGTTAGCATTTTAAATTTTTTACTTTCATGGCTGTAATATAGATGTTTGATGTGTCAGGATGCGGTGTCAAGGTTTGAAGAAGTGGCCCACAACCTTAAGTTTGCCAAAGAGCTGCAGAAGACCTTGTGTGCCCTCACTCAAGATGTAAGACTCTGTCTTCTTTAACCTGCTGTTTTGTCGCTGCCTGAATTTAAAAACTCCAGAATAAACTTTTTTACAGAGGATTAAAAAAAAAAAGGTATTTAAGGGGGATTTCAGGGTTTCAGTATTTTCTGCATGGTTGAGATGATCAGAGTTGTTAAGAGTTGTGAAATGGTTTATTGTAGAGAAACCAACTGGGTTCTTTGCAGTGGTGGGGATGGGAACCAGCGGGCTTGATTGTCTTGATGATTATGATGTAGCCATTTTATGTTCAGCAGAAACAATCAGTGAAGCTTCATGTGATGATGATGATGGTGGTGGTGGTGCTGGTGGTAAATTAGTGGTAAATCTGGAAAACTAGTTGTCTTTATGCCTTAAAATGCTATGTTTTGTCCAGAGCTGTCTTCATAGCTATAGTAATGTAATGTTTTCAGATGGTAGCATTGTTCCTCTGACAAGTTAGGAGCACTGCGTTGGACCGGTCAGCAGCCTCAATGAAGAGAACTTGGTAAATTTGCACAGAAGACGTTCAGTGTTGGATCAGCGTTGGATTTATTTTATGATGTCTTCAAGAAGACAAAGCAGTTTAAGATTGGATAACAAAGCTTTTGGAAGGGATGCGATCACACTGAAGCCCCTCGTTCAAACAGAGCAGTGCTAAAAAATATCATTTGCTCTCCAGCATGCAGTGTTCATGATGTTTTTGCTTTTATATACAGCAGTGTTTGTCTTATGACATTGTTGGTCTAAGAGGGTTAACATGATGAGATTTGTATTCATTTTGGATGATCTCCTGGTCTTCTCATTGTGACGTACACACTGAATGACCTGATGTTTTCAAATGATACTAATTGATAAGTAAGGGTGGGGGTTTAGATTTAAGGTTTTAGTCAGGCAGATATGATGTTTGTTACTGCTTTAACTGCATTAACATGCGTTCTTTGTGTGTTAGCTGTTGAAGGCTCAAAAGAAGGCCGTGCGTCGTGAGCAGACTCTGAGGGTGGAGGTGGAGCAGAGGCGATTGAGTGTGATGCTGCAGGTGCAGTACGTCCTTCGCAGTCTCCAGAGGGACGACGTCCGGAGGAACTTCTGCAATGCGCGCGAACATGCTAGTTTCTTGTCCACAAAGGATGTGGAGAACCTTCTGGACCTGGCTTCATTACTAGGGTGCAAGAGGGACGAGAGCATGAGGTTTGTGGAAGAGACCTCTTTGGTGGCCTGTTGTGTAACATTGAAGCCCAGAATGTTGTATAACTTTATTATTTTTTTTTTCTTCAAGCATTTAACTGGGGTTTCTTTGATTGGGTTTCATCACGCACCACTTCTTTGCATCTGCTGCTTTTGATTAAGTTCTGATGACCTGGCTGGTTTGTGACTTAGCTGTCTTTGTCCTCTAGTTTGGAGGATCAGATGGAACAGGCCTCTTTTGTTTACTTGGACCTGCTGGAAGGGAAAGACAAACCAGTTGCTGGCTCGACATGTGAGTTTCTACTGGACTTTTTTGGTGGTGTTGGCGCAGTCTGCTAATTTATTCACATAGTTTTGTGGCTCAGTCTTGATGCTTTTGCTTCTCTTTAGATGTTTGTAATGCTTAGTTTATTTGAAAAAGAACAAAATGCTCATTTCTCCCCAAGATAAGCGTTGGAAGGAGAAGCTGCTGAGATTGGTGGACTGTGGCTTCTTTGATCACATCCCACCTCCTCCGACATGCACAAACGAGGGTGCTGGGGACCAGAATCCTGATGCTTCTGCCAGGCCCTGCAGCCTTTCAGGTGGGGATTTCAGGCTTTGTTTACTGCTGTTTATCTGCTTCTTTTCAAAGTTGATGCGACCATATGTAATTTTTCTGTTTTGCAGCGCTGGTCAGTTTGAACTCTAATGAAGTGCCTTCAAGAAAGGTAAGAACACTATTGCTCTCCCCAACAGGAGGCGTTATAGAGAGGAAGAAGACGCAGGCTTTAGATTAAGACTGTATCCGCTTTTTAGCCCAACACATGAACTACATGTTCTTCAAATTGAAACCGGTCAGTAACTTTTGATTGATGCCAGTTTCTAAACAGACGCTACTTGCCCAAGACGGACGTCGCTGGACGTAGTCAGGAGGAAGAGGACCTGCCGTTACCAAATTGGAAGGCAGAGTTTTTGGCTTTGAAGGAGCGAGAACCACCAGACTCTTGGGATATGGAGTTTTCCGATGCTCCTGTGTCCTCCCAGTCAGTGACCCAAAAACCTTGGAAGGGGGCTGTAGGGTTTATCCCCAGAACCCCCATCACTTTGAAGAGGTCTGCTGTTGACCCTAAACAGGTAAAAGTGACTGCTCCCATCTTTGCAGATGCAGGTTAATAGGTACTGTTATCTAAACTACATAGTCTTTAGTTTTACAGTTCTAGATTATAGTCCCTCTGTTTCTTTTCATGCCTTACTAGTTGTTCTTTACCCCGTTCATCAGTGTCTGTCACTGCAGTACTAAGAAAAATCTACCATGTAATACCTGCTCTCTGGCGGTCCGGTAGGGTCTTGACTATTTGATGAAAGGGGTAAAGAGGGGCTAATCATGCTGAGAAACAGACAGACTCCAGTCTGTAATGGTTTGGTTTGGTGGGTATACCTAAAAGTGGCCACTGACTTTGTGCAGGAACGTGTTCTTATTGTTACAGTAATCCAGTTTTGTGTTCAAGTGAATCTCTTGCTCCTGAATTATGAGGGTTTTTTTAAAGCTAAACTTGCCCAGTAACTCCTTCCCTTCCGTTACCTAGAAACGGCAGCGGAAAACTAAAGTAAACCAGAGCTCCAAGTGTGTAAGTTGATCTTTTACTGTTATGATATACCTTCAGACTTGTTTGCTTGTAGCCAACAAACTCTTATTCCATTAGGATGGTGAAATGGTCGTCCCAGTGGAGGTGTTTAACTCTCCATCCTCCCTGGCCAAGGACCCCACACTGCGCAGACAGCAGCTGGACCACCTGATGGATCAGATCACAGGGTCCTTTAGTTTCATACAGGTACAGATCAACCAGTATGCTCTTCCTAAATGGATATTTGTCCTTCATTGAAAGGAACTGGAGTTATTGTTATACTGAACTGTAGTGCATACATGGTTAAATCAGAGTTTTGAAAGTCAATCATTGTCCTTTCTAGGGAGAGATTTTGTATGGTTTTCTCAAAACTAAAACCAGTCAAAACAAATGTATCTACAAACGTTATCCTGTGTGTAATGTTCATTAAGATTTCAGGAACTGAACTGGGAATATTCTGTTATTTGTTTATAGTGGGAAGGAAATGTTTTTTTTCTCATTAAAACATACAATACTTTTCTTTCTCTGTCAGGACTCTTTGCTGGATGGAGAGGCCTCGCCAACTGATGGCCGGTCCAGAAGGCTGTGCCTGTCCCCAGGCTCTAGTCCTCTTGGTAAGGCTCTTCAGTTTTGTTAAAATTAATTTTTAAGCCTTTCTGTCAACTAGTAGTAGATACTTCTGCTTTTATTTACTCTATTTTCAAAGTGGAGATCCCAGTTTAGATACGGTCTTTGCTCTTCCTAAACTACTATCTCCACGTTAATATGACCGTGAACGTATGTGGACCCACACTCTAAACATATTGGACAAGACTTATTTTATGACTGTTGCTTTCAGCATTTTTAAAAGAGCAATGTCATGTTCAGATAAACAGTGTGGATTCTGAACAAAGCCTCCCTTTTCCTGCAGCACCGAGAGAGCAGAAGAAAACCCCAACTGAAATTCTGCCTCAGACTCAGCATGTAAGACTCCTGGTCATTTCTTTAAACCTACCATAACCACGTTCTGTGAGAGCTTGTATGTCAGTCTTACACTGGAGTCATTTGTTCTTTGGTCCTTTTCATGCCAGTCCACTCCCCTGCATGTCTGTCTGGTCTCTGGAGAAGGCAAAGGCAATCTGGCCAATGGTGATCAGACCCTAGACAGCTCAGACTTGGAACAACAAACTGGAGATTCCACACATGTGAGATCCTCAATCCAGCCTTCTAGTTCTAGAGCACTTGAACAGCAAATGAGCCATTTCTCAAGCTGTTATTGATAACAAACAAATTAGCATGGCTATTGTGCATGGTCACTGTTCAGAGAAAAATGGGTTTCTCCATTTTGTCTATCATTTATTCTGTAACAACAGCTGTCCTTTTATATATACTGTGAAAGTTTAATGATGAATGGACCAATAGAAATGCTCCAAAATCACTTGGAATGAAACTCCTCTTGTTAACTTGCATTGGAAGTAATGCTTTTTGGTCTCTTCTGTAAAGTTGCTGTTTTGGAGATGCTTGGTTTTCTTTGGACAGCAGGGATATGCTGAGTTCAGAGGGTAACAAAGATGCCGTTTGTACAGCAAATTGTTACCCAAGATGCATTTTTGTAGGTTATGCTAAAATAAAATAATAAACAGGAATGTTTTAATCACTCACATTCTTAAAATATTCAAATCGCCAAAATGTCTCTAGTTCATATAAGTTTGGTTTGATTGTAGGCAACACAAGAGGGGGGCTTTACCTCTCCACCCCTGTACCGCAGAGAGTCCTGCATCTCCCTACCTCTTGAAGACACTGACTCTAAACAGGTCTGTGTTTATGCACATCAGCCACATCGACCTACTTTTTAAAGAAAATATGACCTGGTCGAGGATGATCTGAGCGTCTTCAACTTTCAAGTCCTGCATTCTTAACATGGTGTGTGTATGACAGACAGGAAAGCTTTGTAATGGAGAAATGCCGACATCGCTCTCAGCACAGACCTTCACCACCCCACCCAGCAGAAGATCTCTCACCATGAGCAATGACTCTCCCTTCAAAAGCATGCATTCTGTAAGTGTGCACACACATTAGCATGGCTCCTTTAATACAGCTGTTAGGTTTAAGTGTTCACCGAGGTGCTCTGTTTTCTCCTCGTCTTTCTGGGCCAGATGTTCAGCGGGGAGGTTCCCATCACCATCGGCTCTGAGCCAAAGTCTGAAAGTGGTTTTTCAGGGTCGACGTGTCTGAGCTACAGTACAGCGAGCACCCTGAGCTACACTACTGCCAGCACACAGACACCACCTGAATTCAGCCTGCCTCAAGAAGACCTGCAGATGGGTAATGTACATATAGAATTATTTTTATCATTTTTGCAACTAATTGTTTAAGGATCTAAGCAATATACATCACCCTACAGACCAGACCTGGAATAACCATTTTTCATAATTTTAATAAAAATTTCCCTTGATCACACACTTGGCCATTTCTTGTTTTTACCCTTGATTGCAACGATAATATACACACTTGAAGCCAATTGTCTGTTTAAGGGTGCTTTTAGCATTTAGTGTGCTGAAATTGCGTTTCTAGGTGTGTTTTGCTGAGCATTCATACTGACCTATGACAGTTCATATAAAATGAGTCATAAGGACACAACTGACTGGGCAGATTTTATCACCTACATTTGGAGACAGGGATAATATTCACTGACCTTTCTAATGCCTAGTTCACACTACACGATTTTAGCCTGGCTTTTCAGTCGCCACCTGTTTTCTGCAGGTCGCCCACAAAAACCTCTGCTCGGAGGCAAATCGCAAATGTGATTAGTTACCCCGTGTTGTCGATCAGTCATGTAGTGTGAAAGCCACAACAACAGAGACTCGCGATTACAGCTCAACCGGTCGTGTAGTGTGAACCAGGCATAAGTGGTACTCTACTCTGGTCTAAGTGAGCTTTTGGGCTTCATCTTGTTCACACATTAATATGGTCAATATCTACAGTGATGTGTATAATCAGTTATTTTGTAAGCTTTGGAACATGGACTGCACCTTGGAAGCAGACTAAGACAGACCTCTTCTGGAGGTCTCTGACTGAACTAAGCAAATGGCAGCATAATTTCTTGTCCAGTCACTGCAAGGTTTTAGTTAAACCACGCCTGCAATGCGTGACCTTGCCTTTGCTCTCAGTGTAGAATCTTGGCATGCAGAGTCATGATTAATTCAGTAGTTCAACTTCATAAAACCAAACTTTCAAGAACTTGAATGTGTATTTCCACAGCTTTACATTGTAGAGCTATATGGGTGCATGAGCCATTATGATTGTGTGTGGCAGCTTTATAATAATGATGATAATGCTGTGGTGTGTTGTGTGTTTTCTGCATTATAGCAAAACTGCTCTAGTAAGAATACAGTGGCTGCATTAGCAACCCTTGTATGTAGGACTTTAACCTTTCTTTTTAACTTTGCCCATAATGTGTATAATGCTAATAAATATCTTTCCCCACTCCTATTAAAATAATTCTTGCTGTGAAATGTTAATGTTTGCTTTCAGTGGCTGTTCTCTTTTGTTGCAGAGAGTGCGTACCTATCAGAGAGCGATATCAGTGCTACCAGTCAGGCTTATTCATCTCCTGGTCCCTCCTCCACCCCTCAGCCTCAGTCCAGTCTCGGTCAGCACTATTACGGCCGCGGCTCACTCAGAGGTACTGCACGCGGTGGCAGGGGACTTCTGCACTCCTACCGCTCACCGGGGCCCTCCAGAGGTACCTTCCCTCCTTTCTTTTCTTTCTCGGTCACTCTGCCAACACATGCTCACTGGTTTGTTCTTTTTCCTGTTGTGTGTTCTGTTTGGTGAATCTGAGTTGGGAGTTGTAAGATGTTGGATTAGTGTAGACACTTGTGTGTGAATGTGTGAACATTCTTTAGGAGTTTGTAACTGCAAAATCTTCCTACACTTTTAATTGGTAGGTGGTTATGAGGTCCATCGGGTTAATGCACGCACCCCTGGTGGTGGCTTTGTTGCTCAGACCCACCGGGATCCTGGATCAGTGCTATACAACTCACGGGTAAGAAACTCTTTCTTTCTGTTCTCATCATGCTCACATACAAGTGTCTGCTGTTTTAAAATATTTATGCTGTTATTTCTATTTATTTATTTTTTTTTTTTAGGAAAATGGTTATCAGCTGAACCATAAACGAGCAGGAGGGACAGCCACTCAAAGAAACTCTGCAGGTAATGTCTGGTCTCTTGCCTAATTAGACTTCCTTGATGGATTATTATTATTATTTTTTTCCCCCTCTCTCCCCCCCTCCTCAATGAAGCTACAACTAAGTTAAGTTCATTCATTTAACCTGTTGACAATGGAATAAAAAAACTGCCACTATTAATCCTGCTGCCCCCAAAGTTTGCATTTGAGGGTTTCTGTATGTCTGCATGTTTGGGATTTGTAGTCATGTGTCCCATTTCTCAAAAATGTTATATAATAACACCAACACTCACTCACTCACACTTTTCCACCCCTCTGTTCTGCTTTAGCAGCAGGTTGGAGTGACTCCTCTCAGGTGAGCAGTCCAGACCGGGATGGGGCATACCTGTTGGACTCGGGTCACGGCGACTCCCTCTCCATCTCGCCCATGGAGATGCCGGTTACCGGTCAGGGTGCACACACTCTGCTGCCTGTGCACGTTTACTCGGTATCACAACAGCTTCGTGTGGCCTTCTCGGCCGCGCGCACCGCCAACTTTGCCCCTGGCACTCTAGATCAGCCAATTGTCTTTGATCTGCTGCAGAGCAACCTGGGAGACTTCTTTGATGCGCCGTCTGGCCGGTTTTTGTGCCCGGCTGCCGGCACCTACGTCTTCATCTTCCACATCCTCAAACTGGCCGTCAACGTGCCGCTCTACATCAACCTCATGCGCAACGAGGAAGTGATGGTGTCTGCCTACGCCAACGACGGAGCTCCGGATCACGAGACGGCCAGCAACCACGCCGTGCTGCAGCTGTACCATGGTGACCAGGTGTGGCTGCGTCTTCACCGTGGCGCCATCTATGGCAGCAGCTGGAAGTACAGCACCTTCTCAGGCTTTCTGCTTTACCAGGACTGAGTGTCCTCTAATCTTTACTATATAGGCACATACAGTGGGGTGGCCAGTTTGGATGTGTTCAGGCTGCCAGTTACACTGCGCTTGTTGCACTTTGAATCCATATGATGAACCTGCGGTTGCATGCTAAGAATTCCTGTCTATTAGCTAGTCAGTCTTAGCCCTAATGTTTAGACACTTGAAGTGTGTGCGTGTGTGTTTGCTCTTGGGCATTGTTTACATGGTGATATTCTATTTTTACAGCTGCTAAAAGGTTTCATGCTACATACTTATTGCACAAAGTATTAACTGGATGGGGCAGTACCCTGTAATCGTTAATTCATACTTCTCTCATGCAGATGTGACTGAGGTTGTTTCGGTGCTGAGGGTTTACCAACTCCACTGAACTCTCATTTACTCATTTTAGAGGCGGGATGTTTCTGAGCCATACGTGTGAAGCCATGTCTGCGACTGGTGCCTTTTCTTTCAGATTACCGAGCACTTGAATAGCTTACACGAATGTTGATTTATCTGATAATACTTGACATGTAAAGCACTTTAAAAAGAGGAAACCATATGTGTTTGCTAACAATGACTTGAACACTGATTTCCAATAAGATAAACAACCAAATGGTCCCTCCTTGTGCCTGAATAAAAGATGTTGTGCAGTTTCCCCAGTGTGGTGATTTTGGTGGAATTGCTGTCGTATCTATGGTGACTTTCTTCCTTTTAAGAAAATTCCACTCTTTGTGCCTGATCTAAACTGTTGGACACAAACCTGTTTCCCAAAGTCCATCTTCAGGCAGAGTCTTATGTTGATTATATTGAAAGCCCTTAATTAGCTGGGTCAGATGCATTATGGTTGGGTAAAGCAGGTGGGGGTATGTTGGGTGCCGGTTGGCATTAAATTGGTGGAATGTAGAGCTCAGAGGTGGGTTGCTGACCACTAATTGGTCTAATGTAAAATGCAGCTCCTGTTACCCGACACAACGGTCTTAATGATCCGTATTTAACTCTAAAAGCTATCTCCCACAGAGATTGAAGGCAAAGCGGTCACACTTATTAACTGAAACATTTATTTAATTTTTTTATTAAAAGGTAGATTGTTTTGAAAACCTAAATCAAACTTCTGTATGGAGTGGTGGGTTAGGTGTCTGAGTTGTAGTGCTTTATCATATGTACATATCAGTTTCTAAACTCTCCCCTTATGGCATTCCTGGTTTGGCTAATCTATACCCCATTATGTTAACTAATGGTAAATTCTTAATGTAACATTGTGCTGGCTCGTGTTTTACATCCTTTCCAGAGGGTGCTGGTCCCCCCCCACAGAGCATGCAGCTTCCAACAAGCACTTGTTTATGATTTGATTCTATTTTATTCTATTGTGCAGCTTTCTTGCCTTTAGGCCTCAGAGCTTGGTTCCAGTTGAAAAGTATGATCTATAGTTTTAGATTTTCTCCTTTAAGTTAATGCAACGTCTGTGTGGGTTTAGGTACCAAATAAATTCTACAGAATTCTGAGAATGAAACTGCAGTTTTTGTTACTGAATTGTTTAATACTCATTTAAGATAAGCTCTGTCCTGAACTGCTCTGAGCTGGAACACTCCTTAGAACTTCAATGTAAGTGGGGGGGCTCTAAACTGCTGGTGTTTGATTAGGTGGATATATGTGTAAATGATTTGGCTCCTGTGCCATCAGATTCGAAACTGGCTGTTTTTGCAGTGTAGTAGGGATGTTTAATTTTCCTGTGAAGGAAATTATTGAATTATTGCTGGTGATGTACTAGAACTATTTCACTAGAGGGCAGCATGATCAAGCACTTTGAATAAATGCTGCTGTCTGCTCTGGGCTGCCAGTTGGTTAACAAGGGTTTCCAACATAACACAAACATAACAAATTTTAAAAAGTGGCTCTTAATGTGGTATATCTATGCCAGTAGAGTGCTTTCTTCCATTTGTTTCTTCTAAGCTGCACACAATTAGTTACTCAATTGAGAATAAACAATTCTGATTCTGAGTTGCATGTCTAAGGTTGCTATAGATTAGTATGATCTTTTTTCTGCAGTAAATCTCTTAAGGAAGACAGTCAGCCCCCTTTCTTTAGAATAAGTTTTATGTAAGTTGAAATGCTATTTTAGACCAGTGGCTTCCAGACTATGGTATATCTGAACTGCCACCCAGTACCACTGTGTTAAGTCATTAAGATGTGCTTGTCGTCCAGCAGGAGAAAGTAACCCTTTAAAAGTCACCTGTAATGTGACTGCTGGGCTTCTAGAGAACTGGAGAAAAGCCCAGAATTATTCAGCTATTTAATGCTTATTGACTTGAAGAGCAAAGCAGCTGCTGAAATATGCTTTAGAGATTCAAGCCATGTACTTCACGTCTTTGCAACAGCAGGCAAACACTGCACAAGGGAGTGATTCACAGCACCTTTTGTGCTTCTGCACAGGATCATTAAAGGATAAAAGCTCCTCCAGCCATATGGCCACACCTGTTCCCAAACCTTCATCATCTCTCAGTTCCACCCCTCTTTAGCGGCAAGCTGTGCTTCCAACACACAACACACTCTTTTTCATATTCAGCTCTAAATTACAAACTTAGGGCTTCACTACGAGAAAATGTTTTGTTGTAGGCAGCCACAGGAAATCAGATTGAGGCGCCAAAAGGAAACACCCAGTGTCCAGTTTTGGTTCTGTCTGTCATTTAAGGCTAGAAACGTGTCAAAGCTTTTTATTGATGAAGATACTGTCAGCATAGGAGCCGAGAGCAAGAAAATCTGAACTCTTCAGCCAAAGTCAAGCGTAATGTGTTTCATATGATTCCTACATTTACTGTGAAACTACTTACAAAGTGAAAGAAAATAGGAATTGTATTTTACCATCCTGGCATTTTGGAGTTCAGCTGATACTGACCCAATCTGATCTCTGTGTTTTTGTAGATAACACAGACACAGAATTTAGATAAGATATGCAAGACTGCCAATCAATATTATCATTTAATGTGTAGTTTGTGCATGATTTACTCTCTATAGTGTGCTTAATATTGGGTTTTGGTTAAATATGGTCTGATTTGGCTTAATATACAGCAGTAAACCCATTTCTATTTTTTATATGTGCATAGTGGTATATATTCTGAACACTGCTGTTTTTCCTGGTGGTCTACTTTTGTGAAATACCCATTTCAGTGGGTCAGGAAGAACCGGGAAGCTGTCGAAACAGCCAGGAAGCATGAAGGTCACTTGCAACCACACAATTTTACTGGCTGGTAGACAGGAACACCCACTAACCAGCCCCAAGATCCAGCTCAGAGTGACACAAATAACAAAGCAGCACACTAATAACATCCACAACACAAAAACTTGTCTCTCGTGTTGCAGCCTCGTTCGGATATCAATATCATGTCTGGAGCAATAGTTCCCAACCCTGGTCCTGGAGGACCCCCTGCCCTGCACATTTTAGTTTTGTCCCTTGCTACCAACACTCCTGATCCAAAGAGTCTGCTAATAAACAGCCCTTCCTGAGTTGAAGCAGTATTTTTGTCTTGTCCAGAAAATGCAAAAATGTACAGGGCTGGGGGTCCTCCAGGACCACGGTTGGGAATTACAGCTCTGATAGAACTAAACTGATAGAACCACTGGTCTAGAGACTGTGAGTTATACTGATCTTTGTTAAGCCAGTGCTAACAGAGCTGACTTCTTTGGCTGAAGTACACAGTTGTAGATGTATTAATTACATCTGTGAGGGACTTTAAGAATGATTGACAGCAGCTGTGCACTTCAAGATTTTAGTTATTTGACTTTTTAGAGAATTGTATAGATGCCAGGTGTCCGATTTTGAGCCACATCTGTTTTTGAACGCTGTGGTCCAGTGTCCTGTCAGTACTATCAACTGGACGTTATTACATCTGAGTGTTTCTGTAAAGCAGGGGCGTCCAGTCTTATCTGCAAAGGGCCAGCGTGGCTGCGGATTCTCATTTGAAGCAAACACACCTGATGAATCGTTTGAAGACTGGGACCAACAGATTAAACAAGTGGAATCAGGTGCGCTCCTGCTCGTTTGACTGAAGACCTGCAGGCACGCCGGCACTTTGCAGATAAGATTGGACAGCCCTGCTGTAAAGCCATTGCATTTGTTATCCTAGCCCTGTCATTGTGCCTCTTTGGTTGAGTCGCCTTCCTCATACAGCACCTTACATTAGCACCAGTAACGGTAGTGTTACTGTTTTAAACGTGGTAGTTAGTGCTGTGGTATTCAGACTAAGAGAAGACTTTTTATGATGGGGTTCAGGATAAAAGATAAGTGAACCTTTTATTTCTGAGGTTTAGCTCATTAATGAAAATTGACTTTTAAGATAGATTTTTTATGCTGGTTAGCACGCAAAACACACAAATTAAATAAAGAACAAGTTATTTATTCTTCTTATATACATTTATAAGTAAAGGGTTGGGAGTTTAATATTTAGTTCATTAAAGAAAATATAAACAAAATGCAACAACAAAACAAAAGCAAATACAGAGTAAAAAGAAAGGGCAGAATGGCGGGTGTGATGAAGACTTATTGAACATATCAGCTCTGCTTCCTACCTCATTAGATTTGTACAGACAAAACACTATTTAATCCAGTCCAGTTTGTTTAGCTATAATCCATCTTGTCATGTTTCAGAAAAAAGCCCTGCAAACACACCAAATGAACTGTAGTGGCTTCTACTGATTCAACTGTAAAAAGGGGGGCAATTAAAATGCTCATGCTTGATACACACACTTCCTTTAAATTCCAATGTCAGTGTACGATGATATATTTTCCTACATTGTTTTGATTAAAAATATGGATTATTGTCTAGCACACATGGACAGAGGCCAGTTTTGCAGTGTAACAGTTAGTAGAACTCTGTGACTGGTGGGGAGATGCTGGCATTGTGTTAGCACTAAATGGCCACTTTTTCATGAAGCAATAAAAGGCAGAGAAACAGTGAGACCACGTGCAATACCTACTGTTTATTTCCACCATAAGCCTGGTGAATGTGCGTCACAGACAGACACAGTTCGGCTCTCTGAAACGTGTCTGCAGTGGCCGCTCCAGGCCGGTGCTTTACACCGCTCATAGCTGTATAGGGTACAGTGCTGTATATCCCACATTTCGTGTAGCTGTGGTAACTCACAGCAGGACAGAAAGCGTTTGTTTTTAACAAGCACATGACCTGGCACTGTGGTGATACATGCTGGGGTCAATGAGCTCAGCCACCATAAATCTGAGATTCTATAGAAACGTTTTTACACTCCAATGCTCATTCTCAGGGACAGAACCACAGGGCCGAGAATTATCCCTATGTGGTGCTTGTCTACAGACGAGGGCATGAATTAAACGACTGACTCTTTGCTCTCAGTTTAACTGCCCTGTTGTCATGTGGCACATCAACTGCAAAACACGTCCTTATTGGAGTATATTTTTTTCTCTTTACTGACAAGGATCTCCAATTATGCAGAAGACTGTAAAAGAAATGTTATTTGGGCAAACAAAGTCGTAGTTTTACCTCAAAGTTTACATTCTTTCAAAATTTAAAAACATTTTTGCCTAAGTGAAATTTCTTTATAGCACTCACATTATTTTATCTTAGTAGTCTTCAGTACTCCAGTTGCTTTAGTCTCTCCTGTTTAAAAAAACAAAGAATATTTAAAAAAAACTGGACAACCAACCGACCGAGCAATCAATTCATGAATTAGACAATCAACCAGAAAATGAACCAAACACTTGAGCAACCAACCAACCATCCCACCATCTATTCGTCTAACCAACCAACCAACCAACCATAGAACCAGCCATCCCACCATCTATTCGTCTAACCAACCAACCAACCAACCATAGAACCAACCATCCCACCATCTATTCGTCTAACCAACCAACCAACCAACCATAGAACCAACCATCCTGCCATCTATTCATCTAACCAACCAGCCAACCAGTCAATGAACCAAAACAACTGAACAACCAAGTCATCATCTAACTAACCAGCCAACCAACCCAACAGGGTCCTGTAGAGATTAATTACTCGGACCTGAACAGCCATGTTGAAACCCGGCTAGCTTAGTAAGCGTGATGGAATTCAGACATTTCACACAAAAGTAGGACTGTTCGCGCTGCCTGTTTACATATCCATAAAAAGGCCCAGGTGTGTGATTTTAACCTGGGGTTACCCCCCCAATTTCCTCCCCATTCCAGCACCAGCGGCTTTCACCACACCTTCATGTTGGCTCTATGTTTTTGTTAACAGCTCCACCTCCCGTTGGTCTGCCTTTTCACTCAGCATGCAGTACATCGCCTGTTCACCACAGTCTGTAGTTCACTTTTCTTACAGATTAATCATTAACCTGCTTTAAATGTTGAGTATAGGCACAGAGCAAGACCTACCTACAGGAATAGTGTTAGGTCAAACTTTTTTTTTTACAATTCAACGTGTACATGATGATTACTTTGCATGAATTCATGCACTCTTGATGTTTCAGTGTGGAATTTTCATTCACTGGTGGTTTTGGGAAGGAAATAAAATGTATGACTATGTTTGTGTTGTGGACATTGTGACCCTTGGTTCCCATCACCATCACTCAGAGCCTGTGAGATTCTCTACAATGAACCAAGCAGCATAACTGTGAACACTGCAACTACTGAATTATGCAGCCGGTAGAATACCTCATTAATATTTTTGTTAAAACTGAATAAAAAGCGCTGTGCGAGTCCACTGTAAAGCAAGAAATGATCAGAAACGTGTTGTTTTCAGACCAAGTTTAGGTCTTGAATGCAAAATCAACAGAAATGATAAGAAATGGTAGATGATCCATAAACATCTTCAGAAAACACATTATTCACCAAGATTTAAATACTCTTTATTGCACATACAGTCATTAGATTCATCTGCTTGTGGGGTTTTTTCTGCAATTACATATTTCCACCCGAGACGACTCCAATTACCTAAAATGTGTATAAGATTGCTGTAACAGCTGCATAGACAACTCTTGACTAGAATCCCTCTATCCTGTGAACTATAATAAATGCTATAGATTTTATAAATGTAAGTAAATGAGTGAGGTATTAATACAGGAGTCACATAATGTTTTAATGTATTTTTCAAAGAAACTATTGATCCATTTATCTTGAAACAAACTTTTGTTCCAATACTGACCGTGTATTCAAATTACTACTACTCTTCTCTTCCTTTCTGAAACACTTCCTTCCTGATACTGACACAGCTCAGTCTGTCTATATGAATAAAGAACTGAACAGGTGTGAATTGTCATGACGTCAGTATTGTGGCATTAATGCTGCTGGTTTGCATTGACAGTATGATTCAGCTCTCAGTGTTCACAATAATACAGTGACAGCATCTCTCTCTCTCTCTCTCTCTCTCTCTCTCTCTCTCTCTCTCTCTCTCTCCTCCCTCTTTCTCTCTGCACATAGTAATTTGTACAATATAATTATGCCTCACTAGAAAAGATGCATCTGGAAATGCTCCACAGAGGAAACGGCCTATGATAGAGATTCTTTCGCTTCATAAATGTTAAAGCGTGTTGTCGACGCAGGGGGTGTGAGGCAGGTTCCTCTCCTCATCCTCGAATCTGCCTCTTTCTGCTCATCCTCCTCGGAGTGAGATTCCTGCGGCGCAGTTACTTTGCAATTGCAGTCATTTTTCTTTTCTTCTGTTTCTTTCCACCTGAACGGGCTACAGCTGAAAGACCACAACACTGTCCGGCACAACACTCACTACTGTGTGTGCCTGAGACTCAGACGCATTCTTCATTCCTAACACTTTCATTGGCTGTTGTTTATTACTGACTCATGTGCCTCAGGGTCTGTTAGATTACAGGCCTGTGTCCGGCGAGGCTGGTGTAACGCGAGACGAGTTGTGGTGGCTAAATCCGTCAAGGCCGTTACAGGGTGTGAGAGCGTGTGAGAGAGAGATAGTGAAAGAGTGCTTTCTGTAGCTCTGCAGGCTGAACTGCTTCTTACTGGAGCTGTTTGAGTTTGTTCACGTGTTACTAGTCCAGACCTGCTGCTAAACACACACAAACACACATACCATCTCTTCTGAGCTCGTTGTTTAGTTTCACGCTCACACCACTTTACTAGAGTTGTTTGGTGGTGTTGAAACTAGTTGCTCCACTTTATTCCCCTCCTTCATCGTTCTGTGTTGACAATGCTGAGAGTTCTGTTCTATTGATCTGGAAACTTCTTTCCTCTCCTCATCTCAACACCACCCGCACAGTTTATCCCATCTCATCTGCAATTCTAAAAGCAAGTGTGTGTGTGATGAGCGGCCAGTCCAGTCAAACCTTACTCTACAACTTGGACCACTAAAGCAAATAAGACTAATTGACTGCTACACGGGCCACGTGTGTCCATCAATATTATATATTGTGGCTCTTCAAAGAAAAACAAGTATCTCTAAAATAGTGAATTTACAGCTGTTCTTTAATGTAAGTCTATGTAAAGAGTTTTTTTTTTCCAAGCAATTTTATTGGTCCATTAAAGAACAGCTGCCAAGTTTAACTGATATAGGAAGATGAAAATTCAGATGTTTTTTATTTGGACAGCGACGATTTACAAATACACAACAACAAGTATATAAACACGTTTCTCTGAAATAGTAACTTTAAAGGAGAGGCCAAAAACATTCTTTATTTTCAATGTTAGGGACGTGTTAATGTGTTATGCTATTAAAATGAATCAGACACAGCAGTGCTGCAGGAGTGTTTAAACACTGTGTCCACTCACTGTCCACTCTATTAAACACTCCTACCTTGCTGGTCCACCTTGATGATGTTACTTCAGTGACTGTAGCTCATCTGTTGCTGCACAGTTTGTGTTGGTCATCTTTTAGTCCCTTATTAGTGGTCACAGAACGCTGTTGACCGGATAGTTTAGTGCAGTGCATAGCATAGGCTTTCCTCAGTCCAGCACTGACATGTTTAAAAACCCCAGCAGCAGCACTGCTGTGTCTGAACCACTCACGCCACCAAAACACCACCACCATGCCAGTGTAACTGCAGTGCTGAGAAAGATCCACCTCCCAAGTAATACCTGCTCTGTGGTGGTCCTGTGGGTGTCCTGACCACTGAAGAACAGGGTGAAATCAGATAACAAAGTTTATAAAGACACAGAAGAACTTCAGTCTGTAATTGTCGAACTCCAAAGTGCTCCTCTATGGTATGTGGAGCGGATAAATAAATAGCTGTGACAGAAACAAGGCCGTTGTGTTAATGTTAAAGCTGATCACTGTATGTGTATATATATATATAATAGATGTATTCATTTGTTCTGTGGCACAACTGTACAGTGAAGCGAAATCTGATAGGCTACATTATTGTTATATAATTGCGTTATATTTGTTTGCATTTTAAACAGTCAGGTCTGTTAAATGTACTTGGTGGGTCATGGAAGCTTTGGCGGTCTGTCGTGTGGGCCGCAACTTACAAACTGTTTGGAATTCCTAGCCTAGAAACTCAAAGGATTGACTGAGGCCACCCAAAATAAAGTATATTAATGTTAGTGTGTCTTCTTTGATACGTCTACTGCTGTGAATAAACACAGATAGCAGCTAACTCATTCCACTCACCACTACCACTCACACGCTGTAAGATCCATAGCAATCTAGCTAAACAGGCTTAAGGCTACCAACACACACACACGCACATTCAAAACAAATAAAAAACTCTTGTGTTGCTGTCAGCACAACCCAGTGCTCTCCCACTAAAGACTTTAGCATTACCACAATCATGTTTATGCCCTCCGTCTGTGAGTAGTCAGTCTCCACGTGGTCTGCCGCCTTTTGCGTAGTTAAACCTTTGATTAGTGGATCGCTGCACTGTAATCAAATGGACTAAATTGCACAACCTGGTGATCAGCAGAGAAATGTACGTACACGAGCCCCATGCTGCTTGCTTAGCCACGGGGCATTGGGCTCTGGAGGTTGGGTCATTATCCCTCCATTCCCATCTGGACCTGTAAACACTCCTGTTTAAAAACACACACACACACGTTTCTCATATTTTCCACAGTTTAGTTCCAAATGAAAAGTGTTGAAGGCCCAACAACTTAACTACTAAACTGAGAACATTTACATTCCTTCCGCTTGTTATCAGCAAAGACAGATCGCTGTGTTATGGGTCACACTTTCAGTTAGATAAGGATCTTCTCTGCTAAGAAAAGAGTTTAGAATGCATAGACTGCGGTACATAGTTGTGTGAGGTGGGGCCAGGCAACAGCACTGCCCATTTGACTGGTTTAATTAGAAGAAAATGTTTATCAGTTTCTCTCTATGATTATTTATGAGATTATTTGTGTGTGTATAAGCCCAACGCTGCTATCAAGCCGATGCAGTGTGTTTAATCTGCTCCCTGAATCTGATGTTTGTCACTGTTGGCATACTTTAAAAAAGGGTTGTTGAACTGACAATATGTTGACGTTTAAATAAATGAATTTTGATGTGTGGTTTATGTGTGATAGACAAAGAAAAAAGTGAATTTTAATGTTTTTTTTAACCAAAGAGAAATTCTTTCCTGTGAAATAAAACTACATTGAAATGGTTTAATTTTGATTTGTGTTAACGATGTCTGTGTGTACTGACTCTACTGTATTCGACTGAATGGAAATGTGGAAAACCTGCTCAGCATTTCTGCCTGTCACACCTCCGCCGGTGCCTTGGAGATCATGTGGACTCTCTTCATGGTTCTTTACACCTCCAGCCGATGCCCTAGTTGTTGTCTGAAACCCAGTTCTTCACCTTCCTCCTGTGTCTTCTGACAGCTCCCTGATAATATATATATATACACATTCACACCGTATAAAGAGCTGCTGTCATGTTCAAAATACAAATGATACAAAGAGACACATGTTTCTCATATATACCTAGAATAAAAATATCCTTTCTGAGAACAAGGGGGATTATTTTGGTCCTTTTTGTTTGCAGGTGATTTTTATTTTCCTATAACAGAATGGGCAGCAGGTATTCTGACTAATAACATCATATCCAGATTAGATGTGAGTGATTATACACAATGACATGTCACTAAATGTCATTTGACATAATGTTTTAAAACATTAAAACAGACTGGGGCTTGATCTCCCCACCCCCTGCTTCACAGTCTATATGAAAACGCTCTCTGCTGACCTGCAGTCAAATCAGTAACAGGTATTTTGTTGTTGTGGGGTTAACGGCGTTGAACAGGTAAATCTGGTTCTTAGAAGCTCTGTGTGTTTTGACTGTAATACAATGCCGCTGACAACACAAAAATCAATAGATATGAGTCACAGGGCTTTGTGTGTGTGTGTGTCTGTATGTGTATGTGTGTGCGTCTATGCATGTCTGGGTGTGTATGTGTGTGTGTGTGTGTGAGAAAGAGAGCGAGAGAGCGAGAAAGAGAGAGAGAGAGAGAGAGAGAGAGAGAAAGAGAGAGAGAGAAAGAGAGAGAGTGTATGTACTATAAACACTAACAGAGCAGGTTGTGTTGTTTTCCTGGAGTGTGTCCTCAGCTGCTCTGTGCTGTGTGTGGTCAGCATTAGGCCGGTTATTAGGTGAGCCCACAGCTCGTAGTCTAAGGGCAGCACTTACAGGCTGAGTCAGCTTTACGCTCGTCACTGTGGAGGACAACGCTGACGCAAGGTCATCACGCTGTTCCTTACATTCTCTCCCTGCTACAGTACATCACCATCAACTCCAGCTCAGCTCAACACACACTGTTTAACTCTCTCTCTCTCTGTTTCTTTCTGTCACTTCTCTCTCTCTCTCTCTCTCTCCTTTCTCTGTTGTTCTCGTCTCTCTGTCTCTCTCAAACTTGTTTTGTTAATAGTGAAAATAAATTCCACATCACCATAAAACTTAGAGCAGGAGTCCTCTTCAGATCAAACCCTCAGAGAGTCGTCTGAACGTGAGCTTCAGTGGAAAAGATAAGACTAAAAAACATGAGCTTCTCGTACAAACGCCTCAACAGGCTCAGCCTCACAAGTCTGCTTCAGTTTACTTAATAGTGCAGATTTTTCCCAATTAATTTTTTTTTTTCAAAACAGGGTGTTTAAACTTTTGTAGATTAGACTGACTAGGTATTGGTTTAAAGCAATATTTATAATAATTTATTTTTTCTTCTATTATTTACTAAAATATATATATATATATATATATATATATATATATATATATATATATATATATATATATATATATATATATATATATATATATATATATATTCCTTTTTTTTATTTTACTGTGTATGAAGCTGTAAAGCTCACTCCCAGCAACATATATGAGCAAAGAAAATTCTAAAAAGTGGTCTCTCTCTGCCTTCAGAGCTCTGATTGTAAAAAGGTCTATTCAATTTCACTCATTTCTTCTCCCCAGTCCTTAGCTGATTAGCCTTAGTGCTTTCTCTCTCTCAATCTCTCTCTCTTGCTCTCTCTCTTCTCTGTCTTTCTCTCTCTCCCTCATTTATGGTCGAAAGCTGTAGGAGCGCTGCTGGAATCACACTCTTCTTCATCCTTATTATTCTTTTATTGCAGGAACAAAAATGCCCTCCAAGGTCTTTGGCCTGAATGATTCTTTCACGCACCCTATTGTGTAAGTAGAGAGTGAGATTAGTTGGTGTTGGCTGTGACTACAGCAGCCTGCCATGGTCAGAGATAGGTTTTCTGGCTCGGCACTCACAGAGAGATTAGTAAGATTTTACTTTTCAGTAGGAGTAGGAGCCATAAAGGCACCCACCAATAAATCCAACACACAAGACTTCAACTGTGCTAAATAGAAATGACTTGATTGTTGGCCACCAGTATTGCAGCAGCATTCAGTATGCTGTTAGAAGAGAGGACCGAGAGATAAGGAGAGAGAGAGGGAGAGACAGAGACCTGTTTATTGATTGAAATGTTTGCATAGGTCTCTTTCCATGACGTGTGCTTTGCCATTCCCGAATGAAACAGATCACCACTTCGGTGAAACACCAGCTGCTTATTGTTTGTTTGGTGCAGACCGTTTATCACGGTTGTGCTTGTTGGTCCAGTAACAGTGGGGTATTTAGTAGCCCTCTAACCTCAGTCAGCTGCAGCAGGTTATTTCAGAGTTATTTCAGTTAGCTTTTGGAGAGGGTGGTGTGATCAGAGTTACACGTCTGGCATGCAGGTGGGGGGCAAATGAAAACTTTTTTTTCTCCAGTGGAGAAAAGCCAGATAGCTGCTGTTTTCTTATGCCTTCCTTTTCTGCTGCTGCCGATAACACAGCACAGTCGGAGCCAGTCTCATAAGCTTTGATCATTCTTTTAGTTTCTTCTGCTATTTATGTGGAATTCATTTCGAAAGTGGGCACCAATTAACTCTAAAGATGTATCAGCAGACCCATATATCCACTCCGCTCTCTCATCACTACATAATGTGCATACTTGTAGTTACTGAAAAATGTATAGAAGTTACTAAATAATACATCTTAAGATTAATTAAACCTCATCACTGTCCAGAACCCACCAGCGTGTGCAGGCTTTTACTCCTCTATCCTATAACTTGAGAATTCCATAGTCAGGCTGCACTGACTTCCATCTTATTACTGAATAATAAGCTTTGGTCTGAGAGGCTGTTTAATTCAGCCCACCAGAAAGATACACTGAGAGGACAAACATATGTTTACATTATCATATGGATAGTTCAACTTATCTGGTTCAAAGTCAGAATGACCCTATACCTTAATTGTGTTCATTGTTTTCACTACCTAAACAGTTATATTGTATAAGTTTGAGCTGAACTCAACTGCCAGTACAAGACTAGCAAACACAGCTGTGTTCACTGTTGTTCACTGTTTTACACACATAGAATTATAATATTTTTCATTAAAACACAAAAAAGTTGCTTAATTGCCAAAAATATTTTTTTCAGTGCTGACACTTAAAGTTACACTCTACACATTTTAAACATGTTTACTTGAAAACCAGAAGATCTAACAACATGTGTCCACGAGGGACAGGAAGACAGAAAGACTTACTGTTCTAAAATGTGGAGGTGTGGCTAAAACAAGTCTCCACCCACAAAACTCTGTCTTTTTACTGTGACATGAAAGTCAGATTTATATAGGGTTTGTTTTTTACATGAAAATGTGGGTCATTGTTTTTTAATAAACTTTCATTTTAAAAGAAAACCTCCTATAGATGCGGATTGTGTATATATTCAGCTTATAACTGTCTCAGTTAATGCCTTGGGTTTAAATAAATTGTAAGTTCTTGTGAGTTCTTGTAAATAACAGCTTCATTATTTACTTTAATGTTTTACTGTGGGACTGCAGTTGAAACTCTACATTGTAGTTCTATATAATGGTCCATATTCTTTCTAACATTCTTATTTTCATTTTAAAATTGTGTTTTAAAGTATTTTAGAGACAATAAGAATATAGTGTAACATTATCAGTTGTATCACAAGGAATTTGTGTTATTTGTGTAATGTGTGTTAACAACATTACCATATTTTCCTAGTTTCATTCTTTGAATCATCTGTACTTACAGACTGAAAACCAACTACCACAATGTGAATATTTATAACAGCAGTACATCAAGCCTTAAGTATCATTTGGCAGCAAAATGTACCACCGATGTTGCAATATCAGTAATTCAGACTCCTCTGGGCAGAATTCGTGGTAGAACACCAAATAAATCAACAAGCAGCAAACTAACGAAAGCAGAAGCCAGACGTAACGTAGTTGTGTGAGAGAGAGCTATGACTGTGGAGGAGTTGGAACATGTTGCTCTTTCTGGACGCTAGTGATGAAAATTGGAAACTGTGGTCGCTGCATTTTATCTCTCTTTAATGGTAAATTTGAGCAAATAACAACTCTCGGTCTGAAACTGAAAAGGTCCGTGGACCCCTGAGTTAAACTGCAGTTCAGATCATAACGTCTGGTTTAGCTATAAAATGAGGCCACAGAGGTAACATGCCATTCAGTCCGAGTCAGACTAGAGTCCATCTACCGATGAAAGTAAAGAAGAGACCTTATAAGATTCAGGATGTTTTTCTAGCACAGCTCGAGTGTGAACGAGATAGTGGGACACAGCTTGGCCGGATTAGAGGTGACATGATGAAATATGATTTAAAGAGTGTTTGAAGTGGGGACTGATTTGAATTTCACACACAGCTCAGCATGTATGCTGCTGACAAAGCAGGTCACTTCATTTTAAACACAGAAAGTAACCCTCAGCGAAGACTTCTTGGTCTAACTACGGTGTGGAGACGACCGTGTGCATGCAGGACGCTTTTTATTTTGAGCAGGTTTTGTAGTTTATTCCTTGTAAGAAGGAAACAGAGATGTCGTCTGCACACGAAGCATTATCTACAACAGCTACTGGATCCATCTGCAAAATAAGCCAGTAGAAGTTGGCACCTGCAACTACGAGAGAAGGTTCTACTCATCACCATTTCACTACACAATACAGTCACGTACAGTAATACATACACATTCTCTTGATCCAGTCCTGATCCTGACTGGTGGCAACTCAGGCTTGAGGACATTTGGGGCTGAATGTGGGAGAGAATGTAGACATACTAGGAAACAAACGGTGGATAACGTTTTTGAGCCAATGGCTTGAGAAGCTGAAGGGCAAAATAAGAGGCAATGCACTCATCATCATAACTTGCCATTGCAGGTCTTGTGAACAAGAGCACAAACTAGTGAAGGGTATATAAAGGGGGGTATATGTAATGAGTTCTCCACACATACAACACACATCTACACTTATTCTGAGTTTTGGGGGAGCTATTCAGTCATGACAACTTAGGGCGTACTCACACTAGGCTCTGTGATCTGGGTTAACCGTTCCCGGGTTCGCTTGATGAGGTGGGCCAGGGCACGATTCGCTTGGACTCGGGCTTGGTTCGCTTCTAGTGTGAGCGCTATTCGTGCCCATGTCCGCTTGGAGCCTCGTGTGATTGGTTTATTTTGCTGGAACTCAAACATGACGTCAGTGATGTGACGCTCATGTTAAACAATCATGAACTCGTGTTGTGCGAGCGTAACCGGGCCTAGTGTGAGTACGCTCTTTACCTTCATCGGCTATTAATGGGCTTGTTGTCCATGAGGCCTTCATTACTTTAAACTCCCCCTTTATTAGGTGTGGAATTAGGTTTAGGAATTAAACCCTAGTCTCTTCCACATGTCTACACTCCCACCAACATCTAGCCCAACATTTCACTTAACAGATTTACACACCACACACAAAACTCAGTTAGTTTACACACACACAACACACACACACACACACACACACAGATTCCCTCCTCCCATTAATCAACAAACACACACCAGCAGAGTGCTTTAAACACACAGAAAGAAAAATAGTAGAAACAGTTGAAATCATTAAGCTGCCAAAGCAACAGCCGTGCCTGAACGTGTTTATGATTTGTTTTTACTGGCCGAGAGCAATACTCAACTTTCCACATTGATTTCCCTTCACAGTTTATTTATTATGGATTGTTTCGTTTTTATTTTGGGTGCCATAGTGATGACCCAACGACCCAGTTCAGTGCAGACTGCCTACATGCAGCACAGAGGTCAAAGGTCAAGTCACAGGTTTCGCTCAGTTAGAGGGTTGAATGAGATTCTCTGTTTAGCAGAAATTATCCTCCTGACCTCTGATATGGGGTCAGTCAAACCAACGAGAGAGCAAGAGAGAGAGAGAGAGAGAGAGAGAGAGAGAGAGAGAGAGAGAGAGAGAGAGAGAGAGAGAGAGAGAGAGCACTGCACATCTTTAACTTACTTTTGGATTAATAACATTAGATTAAACTGATATAAACAAATAGACAATACATTAAACATAGTTCTGTCAGTGTTACCAGTGTATTTCCAAAACTCACGTCCAGTAAGTTTTGTATTTAATCATTTCTTTAACTCCACTTCTTCTAACTGTATTCTAACCAAATTAGCATTATCTTTGTGAAAGACAAGACCTTCCTCTTATGTTTTGCTGGGGTTATATTTATTACTAACATCTACTGTAGGGCTAGTACTGCCTATTTAACTTGGCTATACAAAAGCAAATACATATGTACATATATCAGCAGAGTTATATGTTTATATTGTACGCAGGTGTTTTTTTAATAAAAAGTATTATATTACAATAAAATAAATAAATAACTGTTGTAATAAAAGATGTATGTGGGTCATTGTTATTTCAGCAGTCCAAATCAAACAATAAACCTGAGCTCAAAGTGCAGACTTCTGTTTGAGGGTGAGTTATAAACATTTTCAGCTGTTTTTATCAGCATCCACATCATCAGTAAACACAAGTGAACCGCAATACATGCGCACGTGCCATAACACTAGCTCTAGAGGAGATGGTATGCTTTGGATTATGTGCAGTTCTTTCCGGTCTCTATTCTCTTCACTTCCTATCCTCCCGGTACAGGTAGATCTTTGATAGATCTCCCCTGGAAGATGTTCTTGACTTGGCCAAGTGATATAGAGGGTGTTTCTTCACCAGGAAAAGAATTCTACCTTCATCCCCCACCACTGTTTTCCAGTGCGTTTGGGTCTTTGTGTTTCCGAGCTGACCCGTGCAGTCTTTCTTTTAAAGTATGTACCAAATAGTTGATCTGGGCACCCCTAATGTTTTTCCTACCTCTCTAATGGGCTTGTTTTTATTTATTAGGCTCGCTACACGTGCAGGGAAGATCTTTGGACTTTAAATTGAAACCTTTTATCTGCTTACTAGTAAGTGATGACAATGAGGAAATAAGAAACACCTGGCCATGAAACAACTGGGCAATCATCTGTCCCACTGTTTCTCAGCCTCTGTAAACGAGGAGGCGGCGAATGAAAACTTTAGCTTCTTCACCGTTCACCTGATATGTAAATTGAAGCTGACAGTCTGCATTTTGAAGAAATTATTATTCATTGTTGTTTTAAAATGAAAAAATAAATAAATAAAGTGGTTTTCAGACTTTTGCATAGCAAGTGTGTGTGCTGAGATTGTTTTCTTTGCTTTGACACCAAGAGGAATTCTTCTGATAGAAAGTTCTCAAGGACATAGTTTGGAGTTTCTCTCCATGCGAGTGTGTGTGTGTTAGAGAGAGGGGCTTGAGTTGGGGGAGTCTCTGTGAACAATACAGCTTTGAGCGAAACAGCTGCTCTCTCCAGCTGCCTGTCACATGGGTCACAGTTACTGACTCATACTCTGGGCGATGAATTTCTTCATCTCCGAAACATTCACCACGTTACTCCTCCACACACACAAACTCGCAGACACACCAGCCCATCTTTCCTGCGTCCCCACAGCCTGCTGGGTTTCAGGAAGCTTCAGCTTCTTCCCCATCTGTGTTGCAGTTACTCAGTGTCTACCAGTCTGTCTGTGCCTAAGCCTCTCCAGTGATTTTAAGCCTCAGAATAAGACAATTAGAGTATGTGTGTGTGTGTGTGTGTGTGTGTGAGAGAGAGAGAGAGAGAGAGAAAGAGAGAGAGAGAGATGGGGGGTTGGAGATAAAAGAGAGAGAGGAATGGTTGTTGATGGGCTCATACCTGCTGTGTTTAGCCTCTGTTAACGCTTCATCACCTCTGTACTGGCTCTGCTGTGCTTGTGTGATGAGATAGCATCACCCTCCTCACAGCACTCTGTGTTTCTGCTTTTCGGCTCTTTGCAGATGTTCACTGGGCTTCAGAGAATTAGGCTGGTTGTTGAGTCTTTAGGTTTTGTTGTGGCCTGACACATTTTTTTCTGGATGGCAGTGGCATGTATGTGGTGTGTGTCTGAAAGGCTAGTGTGTGTGTGTGTGTGTGTGGGCTGGGGGGTCAGGTTGTTGGTTTGTGTTTACACAAGTTTATTGGTCAAAGGCTGTTTTTCCCTTCACTGTTTTACATCTAATGGCCTTCAGAAACATGCAAACATGGCTGATAATATCATGGAAAAGGCCCTGAATACACCCACACACACACACACACACATATTTGCATAGAGAAGCAGAAGCAGAAGTTGAAGCAATGACAGACATACACAATAAGACTGGCACTGAATGTTTCCCCAAACGCTGCCTCCTTGCTCGGATGTGTTGTTCTGAGGGAGATCACTATGAGGTGTTTTACAAGGTTGTTTTCGTATGAGATGAAAAATGGCAGTGAAGGAAGTGAAAAAACCTGATTTCACATCTCACTTCCTCATTTGAAGGTGCTGAGGAATTGCACAAGAAGTTTATTTATTTATTTATTTATTTATTTACTTATGTAGACGTATTGACTTAGAGTGGCTTCGCACCAACATAATAAGAATTCACAATAATGTTTTGAAATATAAAATTACAGTGATAGTACAAGACATACTATAAGATTCCTATACGAACCTTAAAGCATATATTTCACTATACGACTAAAAAACTTCATAGTATATTTATCTACGTTGCCTGTAAGAACCTCACAGCACATATGTCATTATATGTAACATTATAGTGTTTTTCTATATTTGTGTATATTACACAATTGTTTTAGACTACAGCCGTGATTTTTCCAGTACTATTGTAATATTAAATAAATTAGTTCGGAAGTATTCGAAAATATAAAAATATTATACAGCACATATGCAGATCATAGGAAATCTATCTTTTTTATTACGTTAATCTTACTTTTTTGAGCACATTTTATACACTTCTGTATTAAAAATGACCAAGCCCAGCATACTCATCATTTTTACTGATTATCTGTCCTTCTCACATTGTAGATTTAAACCTTATAGAAGATATTTTGTCTCACAATAACGGAAACTAACGTGGCAAAACATCACTGTTTAAAGAAATCAAGGAAAAACATAATATACTATGTCCCTGTATCTGTTTGTAATAATTTGTTGTTAAGATCATTATGGCTCTGCACATGTCCTGTATGTATGAAATAAATCGTAATAACAATGTGCAGTAAATGACCAGCGGATTTCACCAAATCTCTTCACGTATGCTGTAAACAGGGCAGAATTAAATATGTATATAGCTTACATAAGTAGTACCCACCGCTCACAAGCCTGACGTGGTTTGTCTCCCCCACACAGATTTGACAAAACTGTTTTCCCCTCTGTTTTGTTTTACTCTGTTTACACTTTGCTAAGCAAGCTAGCTTATAGTCTGTCTGTCTGTCTCTCTTTTAGCTGTTTATTTGTTGGTTTGTTAGTTTGTGCTAATGTCATTTATCAGTTCATTCATTTGTTTGTTTGTCCATCTGGTCATACAGACATAAAGCTGGATTATTGTTTCAGTGAGTGGACACAGCAGGGTCTACTTCACCACCTGCACATGAAGAGTTTAATTTGCTTATTTCTCTTTCCACTCGCACTGATGTATTTTGATTGGCGTAGGATCCAGGAAGTGTTGGACTGAGGGATGTCAATCAACCGTGACTCGTTTGAATATTAGGACCATGTCCAGACAGTTCTCAGGTAAGTCTGGTCAGTGTTTTTTATGTCCTGTTTGTTTCTTTTTTTAGGGCAGCACACTTTAGAAGTTTTTCAGGTACTAAACCTTAACTTATATAAGTAAATAACTAGTACATTGACTGTAGGTTAAAACCTATTTAGCTGGAGCCTCAAACATCAGATGAAAATAGAGCGTTTAATGTCTTTTTCCATATATACAGATATATATGGACTTTCAGCACTGCTGTTCAGCATTTGGACAGAAATTACGTTCTGTTTTTCCAGCTATGTTGTATTCAACAGTAGTAAACGGCCTGTACTGAACACTGTGATGGAAAATTAGCACAAGATACAACACACATTCTACACACAGCACCAAAACAGCGAGATGTGACTGATCAAGGTAGGGGATTCTTTTTCACATTATGTGAGGCACTGACCAGCTATGGCTTGCGAGACCATAGATAGATAGATGGATGGATGGATGGATGGATGGATGGATGGATGGATGGATGGATGGATGGATGGATGGATGGATGGATGGATGGATGGATGGATGGATGGATGGATGGATGGATGGATGGATGGATGGATGGATGGATGGATGGATAGATAGATACTTTATTAATCCCGAAAGAAATTTAGCAGCCAGTAGCAGTTACAAAGTACAAAACACAGTACAAAAAAACAATAAGGTATATAAAGAAGAAGAAGAATAAAGAACTGCCTCTTAGTATTTGTGGGGGTCCCGTGTGGGCTGGCTACTCTAGCATTACCTGGCTGCTAGTCTCAACAGAAGCTGCATCCACAAATGTAAGGAGGGTCTGATGCCTGTGTTAAACTAGCCACATGGTCATTATTCTGCATTCTGATTGGCTGTCCGCATTTTCGTGTATATGTGCTTCTGTGCATTGTTTTGTGAGGGTGAATCAAATATTTTTTTTAGCCTAGTGAACAGTAGTCCACCCATCACTGCATAGTTTCCAGGGAAACTGTTTATGTTGGCACAATTTTAAGGCTGCCTCCTTCTTTATGTTGTGTCAAACAGCAGGCTTGTAATCGATTTCCCCACAATTTACATTTATAGCACTTGGCAGACTCTCTTATGCTGTTTTTGGATATTTTACACAGGTGAGCACAAGTAGTATTAGGAATGTTGCCTAAAGAATAATGTTACTCACCCAGTCTTCAGTGCGACAGCTAGAGGTGTTATCCACTACTCTAGACCAACAAGATAAACAAATACCATGTTTTCACTGAAAGCTGTAGAAACAGACTGCTGGATGTTTAATGTATTTTTATATAATTTAACATGTGAAATATCTTACACTGTGTTCTCTCTTTGTGTTATACTCTAGTTCTTTTGTCCTTTTGTCTGTCCACTGGCTGCCCAAAACTCTGGCGTTTGCATTCGTGTCACAAGACGGCCTGGCTGGAGTCTCACAAACCCCCTCTTTTCACTGTGCACCATTTGTGCCTGCGTCTGGAGTCAGAGCCAGCCAGGCCTATGTGTGGTAGTACTGGCTGGGAGACGGGGGCTGGTATGAGTGGGAACCGTAGTAAAGTGAAGGGGGGGATGTAGTAGAGTCACAGACGGCCATTGTTGTTTTGTCTGCACTGCTGGTCAATGGAGGCCTCAGGCCGCCCCTGCTTTTCGGACTCTGTGACCCTGTGGTTTTTGTTAGTGCTCCTTCATGCCTGTTGGCTGGGGGGCACGGTTGGCTGAATGACCTAGCACACCCATAATGGAGAAAGAGCACATTCATGCGGCTGGGCACAAAATCACTACGGGCGACGGTGACAAAGGACACTGCTAGAGCCAGAACCTTCTCAAAACATCAACAAGCCCAAACACTGTCTGCTGAGTGATTCAACACATGACTAGCCCGAGTTCCCGGCCTGCTCGCTGCAATAGCGTGTAGCGATCACAGAGCTAATTAGCAGGAATAGGGAACTAGTCCAGTGCTCCTGCTGTCACCCCAGAGTGGGATGGATTCACAGGCTGTTTTTCATGTAGCTGGCATGTTAGCTGTTACATGTGAGAAGTGTCTTCTACAAAGGTCAAACTGCTAGCGTGCTGTTTGAAACTGACCTGGAGTGCTACAAGGCTAACTTTGTGCCCAGCTTTCCAGGCATGCCTGTTCTGATGGAACAGAAGAATGCAATACAAAACTGGTAGAACATTGTCTTGTAATTGCTCATTTTAGTCACAAATAACATCCTTTAAGTCCAAAGTTCTCTGAAATCTAACCAGGAATATTCCAGACCAACAGATCATATGAAACAAAAGTGTGAACGTAAATTCATATGGAAGACAGTGACCAGAGATTGTGTGTGTTCATGTATGAAGATTGTTGTAAATATAACAGACTGGTGATAAATATAAACGAAATTCATGATGTGAAGAATTAGTTTATCTTAGCAATGGATGCTGTGGTGATCATTTGGTGATTAGCACCACAACCATTGCAGGGGTCCCAGAGATCACGAGAATACCGCATGCTGAGTGCATGGTCAAAAACGTGATTACGGACTTTGGGGGGAATTATAAATTGGAGAGTTGCCAATGGATTGCGAGAGTGAACTGATATGCCATATCCGCTGGCGAGAAATGCTGCAGATTAAACTACACTCTTAATTCCTAAGGCATTTGGATTGGTGATTTATTCAGTTTTTAAAAAATCGTCTATGTAAAAGACTTCCTTTTAGTTTCTGAGATCAGGGTCAGGGTTGAGTATGGCAATGTCTCCGGTCAGTTATTTCCAGTCACATGAGAGCAGGCTCCTATTGTTTTAAACGGGGACAGACCTCCAAACGTAGCCCCATTTAAAAGAAATGAAAATTGTAAAATCCGACAAGGACAGTGTAGAATCACATGACATCACATGCGCACATCCTTTTCTGCGTACACATTCACCAACAAGACAAGTGTTTTTTACCGTGATACCGCTGCCAAGTTGAGGGTTTTAAAGCTGTCCTATTCATGTTTCAACTAGTGAACTGCTCTCTCCTAATGTCTCTGTTTACAAGTAGGAAGGAGGATATTTATCAGTAGTCAGGGCAAATATTCCAGAAAGACAGGAATACAAACTTGTGCATGTGTGTTTGCAGTAGTAGCAGACAACTGATACATCAGCAAGCAGCTAAAAATGGTAACAATGACAGAAGACTCTAGCTTGGTTTCCATCCCTCCAGTCTCAGCTGACCTTTCGATCTGTCCCCTTCTCAGCAGTATAGTTTTCTTTGTAGGTGGTATATTATCTCTTTCTCTTTTTCTCCCTCTCTCCCTCCTTTGCTTGCCAACCTACAGGGAGGTCTCTGTGTAGAAGACATCTGTGACAGTTGTGCATGTGTTTATGCGTATATGTATTTTGTGTGTAGATAGTTATATATTGTGTATAGATTATTGATCATAATAAGTAACCTCCTCTGTCTGGAGTTTGGTGTCTGACATTTGCTTCCTTGGTTTTGTACTGGAGCTACAAGTCTAATGTAACTGACAAGTAATAGAATCTTATAGCAAGTAGCATCATGTAAACTGCATGCTAGATAATCACATATAAACCATGTGAGGTTAAGTGATTTAAAATGAACTTGCTTATGTGAACGCTGCATGACTGACTGTTATTTGTAAACATAAAGTCCTGTAGAAAAGTATTCTGCACTCGTCGATATTATATTTAAAAAAGCTTTTTTTTCCTTTAATTCTATTAAAAACACTTATATTCTAAATATTATAAATAGTATTAATACAATATGTAGTGGTTTTGTCACTGTGTTTATTTAACCCTTTCCAGGCTTTTCTTTGTGGCAACCCAGTATTTTTTGCAGTTATCATCTAATACCTGCTTTGACTACTCAGTACCTTATTAAGCTAAATTAAGATTGCTGATGAAGGAATTTAATAAATGTCTGACTCATCCAGGAGAAATCTGAAACTAAACTTTGTTCTCCAGACTTAAAATAAGATATTTATGCTACTTTTGTATTGTGTATTCTAATGATATCTGGTGCTCTGACTGGTAAGAATACACTAATAGCTAAGATAAAGGCATTTAAACAATGAGCCTAGGTGCCTCTCTGCACAGTAGTGTAGAGATAAGTAGGAGTCTTCTTTACTAAATATCAGTGCTGATCTAATAAAAGCCTGGAGCTGTGAAGTTACATTACTAACAAACACTAGAGGTGAATAGTCACCTGAGTCTTTTCCACAAAAGCGTGCCCGAAACATCTGCTTCTAGCTTTTTGTGAAAGGAGCAAAACAGTTCATATTCCTCTCTATGTCAAGAGTGTCTCTAGCAGGGGAAAGCAATGCCAATGTTAACTCTAGATTCACTTCCATTTATATCACTTTCTTAGTTTGCTGCTGAACGTGATTTTTTGGCAAGAGCAGGTAGCAGCCACCATTATGGTAATTCTTCCTTTATTTCTTGGCTATCTGTTCTTAAACAATCTTACCTTCAACAACATTGACAAGAAGTTAAAATACCCTCTTGGTGCAGTACTACTTCTTCATCCTCTCACGTTGGACCGATTTGAACCAACACGGCTTACTTTCGCCTCTTGGGATACAAAGTGGTATTCCGAGACAGGACTTTAGGATGTTTAAACTAAAAGTCATATAAAAATTGGTCCTGTAAAGTGGCGCTCAATCACTAATGTAGTTTCAGACACAATTTGACATTTTAAACAAATGTTAAGTTCTGAATTTTGAGTTCCAGTGTTTATTATCAGTGTTGGTCTTGTGTCTCCAACGCAAAACCAAAGGAGCAAAATTCAGACATCACTGGTGTATGTGGGGAAATGTGTAAATAAGATCTTCAGCCAGACCTTTCTTTTACAATCAGCGTTCTTGCTCTATGATGCTTGTTAAGTCTGAGTCCTGTCTGAGCTCTCAGATAGAAGGAGAAGAAAGGGAGGAGTCCTTTCTATGCACTGAGTGGCAGTGCGTGTAGCTCTGTGCATTCAGGCAGAATTACATTAAGGCACCGTATTGATCCTGAGGATGACATCATTGTCTCCTGTGTGCATTTCCCGTGCATGACCTTTTGGGAACGGTGGGGTGTGGTGTATGTGTGTGCGTTGGTTGGCTGGTGACCATTTAGGGATTCTCTTTCAGTCTGGAGCTTCACTGTAGGTTTGGATTTCATCCAGTCCGCCTGGTGAAAGGCGCCAATCGAACCTTGCGCATTAGAGGGAAAGCGGAAGCAGAGCTTTATTCGGAGGGGGTGTCATCATCACGCTGCTTTTTCATCGCAGCTCCATTGAGATCAGGTTTAATAGAGCATCAGAGGCTTCAGGGTAAGAGTACTGAAGGGTACTGATGAGCTGTTGCACTTCTTACCATTATGAAATTGATTTAAATGGACAGAAGGAACTGATCTCAGATCATCAATCTTTCTGTAAATAACTTAATATTGATTGTAAATATGATCTTCATATCTGATGAGGGGCCTAGCACTCCACGGTGCGAGAGCGTTGACTCTGTGAGGCTTTTAAACAGCACTCTGCGATTAGGGGGAGTGGGGTAGTGTACAGCGTTCATGAGAGTGTGTTGGGTAAGTAGGTCTAAATGAGAAGAAGGCCAGAAGGAGGTTGTGGGACATTTTTGTTCCACTGCAGCACATGTCCTTTCCTCACACTCAGTAATTCATGTAGCTTATCAATGTGCATAGACGTACAGTTTAACTGGAATTAAGTTCCAGGAAAGGAGTGTGTGTGAAGATTTATAACATCATGCACACTGTATATGTGTGTGTGTGTGTGTGTGTGTGTGTGTGTGTGTGTGTGTGTGTGTGTCAGAGAGAGATTTATGTGGGTTTAACTGGGCTCAGTAAATGATTTGTTCTGCACTCAGAGAGAATAAACATGATTATCAGGAACACCGTGTTCTCTCTCAGTGATGGAAATGACCAGAGGGGAGCAGTCAGTCAGAGTGGAGTCTCCTGTATCTGTTCACACACCAGCAGAAGAAGACCCCCTCAGACCACAGACCTCAGAACAACAGAGATGCTAACAGATAGTATGTTTTTTTTTCCTATAACAAAAGTGAAAACCATGAGAGAGAGAAAGAGATTGATAGATACACACACATAGAGAGAGAGAGAGAGAGAGAGAGAGATAGAGGGAGGAATGCTGTGGGTCTGTTGGATTGCAGGCCAGATAAATGCGTTTCAGTGACTTCAGAGAGACAAATAGTGATCACACGTAGATTAGGTGGAAGGAGCGACTCCATCACATGGCAAAGCCCTGAGAAAGAGTGTGAGAGAGAGAAAAAGAGGTAAAAAGAGAAAAAGAGGGGAGGGGAAGAGAAAAGGAGAGTAAGAGAGAGACAGAGAACAAGAGCGAGAGAAAAGCAGAAATTGAGAAGGAAAGAAAGAGACAGCAAGACAGACTGACAGAGAGAGAGAGAGAAAAAGAGAGATGGGAGTGAGAAAAAAAATATACAGAAAGAAATAAGAGATAGAAATACCAACAAGGGACAGGAGCAAGTGGAAAAGAGAGGAAGAAAAAGATAAGGAGAATGGGAGGCTGCAAAGAAGGAAAGAAAGAAAGACAGTGAGAGACAGAAAATAAAAGAAAGAAAGAAAGAAAGAGGAGAGACAGGGGTCTTCACTCTCAGTCTGGTTTATGAGACGAAGAGCAGATGGTGGAGTGAACTGAGTGGATTTATTATTTATTATTTATCTTTCTCTCTTTATTCTCCTTTTCTGGCTGATTCACACATGGAATTAGACTCACAGTTCAAAGTAGGCCAGCAAACCTCTCCGCTCTACACGCCTCTCCTCTAATCCCTGCTGAAAGAGTACACTCTCCACTGAGAGACACTGATAAAGTGCACACACGCAGGCAGAGCGAGGGTCCGCCAGGTCTCCAGGTGCTGTGATAAAAATTCAGCCTTGGTTTGAATGTTTTATTGGATTTGTTTATCCTCAGTACACAAAAAGACAAGCAGTGAGAAGTTGGAAAAATGAAGGTGGAAAAAGACTGTAATACAGCCAATGACTCACCTTCATGAAACGCTGATGGTGCACCAGAGAGAGAGTCATTAGTGTAATAGAACGTGCTGTGACGTCTCTGAGGATCAACTGCAGGATTAGAGCTCTTACAGTGTGATTTTCTGTTCAGACGGATCTCAAGACCATGGCAATTCACAAAGAAACATTTACAATATGCATATAATCTGATATAATACAAAAAGTCTACTCACTAAGTGTGCAATAAAGTGTCCAATAAATGTGTACATTGTCCAAACGATCCACAAATTAAAACTAAGCTGCAAAACCAAATTCATTTACATAACTCCACCCATTCACATTAGTCCCACCCACTGACAAGGAGGTAATAAAGACTGCAACCTAAAATGCTTTTGGAATAAGGCACAATAGAGGCCAGCCAATCAGGACACAGCTCATTTACATAGAGGAAAAGTCACATGAATTAGAAAGAGATCGGATTTTGATCAGGCAAAATGAATTTGGACATAATATAGTTTTCAGTAACATCAAGGTTTCAGACTGTTGTCAGACAAAGCAGCTCAGGTGGCTCCTGATAGAGCTGAGAGAATCGACAGGGTTTAGAGCTACACTTAAACAATGGGAGCTTAATTTGAAGAATCTCATGTATTTGTTTGTGCGTTATTATATAGTTTAATTTATTTATTACTATTAAAGGATAAAGGAGGAGGCACAGTGGTGTAGTGGTTGGCACTGTCGCCTCACAGCAAGACAATCTAGGTTTGATTCCCGGTCCGGTCTGGTCCGAGTTGAGTGGGCTTCCTCTGGGTACTCCGGTTTCCTCCCACAGTCCAAACGCATGCATGTTAAGTTGATCAGTCACTCTAAATTGCCAGTAGATGTAAGTGTGTGTTGTGTCCATGCGATGGACTGCCGTCCTGTCCATGGTGTCCCCCCTTTGCCCAATGACCCTGGGATAGGCTCCGGCCCCTCTGTGACCCTGACTAGCGGGATAAAGCGGAAGATAATGGATGGATGGATAAAAGATAAAGTAGCATAAACATATAAGAATAAGAATTTTTTTTTTGACTGGTACTGTAGGTCATGCATGTTTGTGGATCTCATAATTAAAATAAGAGTCTTGTAAGGAGAGTATACTCATTCCACCTGTGTGGCACACAATAATGCTTCACCTTCTCAGCAGAATTAAAGATCTATTTTCAGCTGTAACGATCCTTTTTCTGTTTTCAAGAAAAGATATTGGAATTCTTTTGTAAATATGAAGCACACGTAATTGCATTGCAGAAAATAAGCAGATTATCCCACACGTTTAATTACAGAGAACAAATGGACTAAACACACATTCTAAGGAAATGTCCTGCTTTGATGACAGCTTTAGAAAAACTTTAGCACTGTGGCACAGCTTGTATGACTGTACACAGTCGACCCCAGAGTGGTTGCTTTTAAAAAAATTACCCTTTATTTAAAAGAAACCATTCCTATGCCAGTGCTGCTCTGATATTTTAAGAATAGTGTATTCTTTCAAAAACCTATGGGTCAAATTTATTGGTACCCCTGATGAATATTTTAAATAATAGTAAATCCATTTGACATTTACCATCTTACTTTTTACTTCTCCCAGTTTTCAGGAACTCCACTGTTGTCTTTGTCACTGTTGACCTTTTCAAGTTTCTTTGGGATGTAAATGTGTGGTTAGAAATGTAAAATCCCTTTATCTTACATCACCATGAACAAAACCAAAGAGTAAAACCAATAAAACACAAGGTTGTCGACTTGATTAGGAAATCACCCTAAATAGTAGTAGTTGGCTGAAATGACCAAAAGTTTGAAAAGTACGGAGCAGTTGAGCTTTTGCAGGGAAGAGGAAGATCACAGTTTCAGAACTGTACAGTTTAGTCGAGTCTCGGGTTTTTCAAATGTCAAAGTTCACTGGGACGCCACCTATATGACCAGAGGCTTTACGAAAGGGTTCCATGAAAGAAGTACTTCCCAAGAGTAAGCCACAGAACACAGCACATGAACTTTGCAAACGTTAATTGGAATTATGTAATGTGGTCAGGGTAAATTGAACTTCTTGTCCATCCACAAGGTGCAAAATGCTGGGGGGTTCACCCAATTGGTATTTCATGGCCCGGCAAATGTAACTATGTCCAGGAAAAAAACAATATGCCATCTTATAACATGGAAAAGCTGAACTCATTTCTCAAACTGAAGACAGAACTAAAGATAGAAGTGTAAGATCTCAGCTAATGTGTGGTTGCTACCAAACTAGAAAAGAGCATTTCTAGAAGACAATCTGTTCAACTAAACGATTTGTTGCCATTGAAGCTGGTAAGTGAGCAGCCAGCCAATGATGAATAAGCGAGCCAACGTGGGACCCACACACTCTTGTTTTGCTGGACCACAGTATTTGTTAAATAACAGCAGGGACTCAGCAGCCTTTTTAAAAGTGAGGGGGACATCAGTACATGACACCCTATCAGACCCCACAGCCAATGCTAGGTTCAGTAATGGTATCATAAAGCCTGAAGCAGTATGTGCATTTTTACAGTCATGCCAATTTGAGTGCAGCAGTAAACAAACATACCCCACAGGGATCTTAACCAGCTCTGGATTTAACAAAATTGAAAACCTGTGGAGTGTATTAAAGAGAGCAGCTCACAAGCAAAGACACAGTCAGGAAAATAGACGTGTTCTGCATGGAGTGATCCCACCTTGTGAAGCACTACAGAATGTTGTTATGCTTCTTGGGGGAAAACAATATATTTGGCTGATTTATATATATATATATATATATATATATATATATATATATATATATATATATATATATATATATACTCCGGTTTCCTCTCACAGTCCAAACACATGCATGTTAAGTTGATCAGTCACTCTAAATTGCCAGTAGATGTAAGTGTGTGTTGTGTCCATGGCGACCTGTCCATGGTGTCTCCCCTTCGCCCAATGACCCTGGGATAGGCTCCGGCCCCTCTGTGACCTTGACTAGCGGGATAAAGCGGAAGATAATGGATGGATGGATAAAAGATAAAGTAGCATAAACATATAAGAATAAGATTTTTTTTGACTGGTACTGTAGGTCATGCATGTTTGTGGATCTCATAATTAAAATAAGAGTCTTGTAAGGAGAGTATACTCATTCCACCTGTGTGGCACACAATAATGCTTCACCTTCTCAGCAGAATTAAAGATCCATATATATATATATATATATATATATATATATATATATATATATATATATATATAGAAAATTATTTTGTATATTATGTATGTATGTTGTTGTCTGGACCTCATGTTATAGTGTATTACATGAGATATATGTTTGACTCCTGTTTTGTATTAAAACAAACCTGTGTGTGATGTGATGTGCATAAAAGCTTTCCTTTGAAAGGAACAACGTCGAGTATTGTTCTTTTTATCAATGCCTGGGATTTTTTTTTCTTTCTGCGACCTGCTATTTTTTCCTGGCGAGTCAAGTTAGCCCATGAATAAATTATGGATTATGGATGACATTTCAGGGATTGAATTCCTGGGCATGGCTCCAATGCATCCAGCAGACAAAAAAAAATCTGTACAACTTTTGTATGGAAGGCCCATACGGAGCTGGATGGGCCGTCTTCCACCCTTTCCTACAACAATAGCTTGCTAGCCTAGCACAAAGCAGGGCCTGTGCTTCATGGGAATAGCTGAAGTGAGCTGTGCATTTTAATGAGACGTGATTATTGCTGGTATTAAATGTTATCTGGGGGATTCTGCTTGTGTTCTGCCATGTGAAAGAGGCTTTATGGCACTCTTGATTGCTGCTCCTCCGAGACTACAGAGCATTGTGAGCAGCTCCGAGAGGCTTTGCCTTTTTTTTCCATTAGCCTCTTTCTACTGTGCACCGTTCCCCTCTTAAAATGAAAAACAATCTCCTGAACTCACGGCTTCTTCGCAATGTAATCCTCCCATTTCATAAGAATATTTCAACACAGATTTCTCAGCACGGAACAGCTTTTTTGATGTAATACGGTGAGAAGTGCCAATATTTGGGTCCATTTCAGGCCTTGCTTAGCTAATAAGCAGCTGCGGACTCCAGATGATTGCAGACGGGGGAGCAGAATCTGAGCATAACTCAACCGATGGCTGAAGTCGAGCTCATCCAGACAGTAAACAGGGTTTAATGGTCAGAGCTCCCCGGTTTCATGTTCAGAAAGGGCATTCACAGGCCACTTAGCGAAAGCCCGTGTTTTGCTCGCACGCGTCACAAGGCTTACTGTGTGGACAGAGCTCATGAATTAAACAACTGCGGACTCGGCATGGACAAGGAGCTTTGTTCAAACTGGATGGACAGCTTTTAGCGTCAGCACATGACCAAGTGTGTGTATTTTATTTGTATTGAGGTCACTTTAAGATTGCAAAGTGTTGTGAAATCTCCAGCTCTTGCAGAATAGCTGTTGTTTTCGTGGATTTTGTCAACACCTTTTTTCTGAGAACACAGACCGTTATGCTAATTAACTCTTAATGGGTCATTGACATAAAGAACATTATAAAATCTAGTCTTTTAATAGAAAAAAAATAAATAAGTACATGACAGATAGGCATGCCAAAAGCATGTAGTCAATAAGTACCTTATTTAAGTGTAACGTTTTCCAGTGCATCCATATAACATTTATTTTATGTTATTTTTTCCTACAAAAGACTAAAAACATCTAAAAAGATGCCTGTTTTATTTTTTTATTTTTATTTAAAATAGCCTCAAAAGCCAGGTGGCACAACTAGTAGGTACAAAACCAGCACAGTTTTATTAAGTAAAAAAATGTCAATGACAAGCTTTCACAGCACTAGCTATGCAGATAGCGATAGAGGGAGAGTGAAAAACAGAGTGTGTCTTAGTGTATGAAGGGTGTGCAGCGTGTATAGCATTCATGACAGATACTGCTATGTCTGCTATCTGTATGGGTGTGTTTTCCAGATGGAATTGTTGGTGTATGATCAAATATGATCAAGCCACCACTCCTCACCAGCCGGCTCTATCTGGGGAGGTTTATGCCAGCAGCCCCTTCAATGGGCTCCTAATCAAGGCTGGATCTGATTGGCCTGACAGCTCCTGCAGGTAAATCCACCAGCAGCCTGCTCAGTGTCTGGTTATACACACACACACACACACACACCCCAACCCCAGCCAGCTCAGACCCCACATAACTCACATTATTAAGAGACACACACACACATTCACAGCGTGGTCACTTGTGAGATTTTGGTGTAAATTCAGGCGACAAATGTGGCCGGGACAGAAACCTGAGCTGTGGGCAGCTGCCGTCAGGCACACAGAGATATTTCAACACAACAGTTAGTTCTTTCTTTAGCCAGAGCATGAAGTAGGAGTGAAGATGAAGACAAGTCGTAAATCTCTTACAGCATGCCAACATGGAGAAAACCCTCTTTCTCTTTCACACTCTCACGCTATCTGTCTATCTATCTATCTATCTATCTATCTATCTATCTATCTTTCTATCTATCTATCTATCTATCTATCTATCTATCTATCTATCTATCTATCTATCTATCTGTCTGTCTGTCTATCTATCTATCTATCTATCTATCTATCTATCTATCTATCTATCTATCCTGTCTTTTGTTTTGCTCTGTAAAATCTCAACAGTGATAATATTAGCTGAGTAATGAGCCATTAGACTAGTAAAGGAATATTAATCCTTGATTGTAAGGGGATAAACCAATACTGAAAGGTGGTAATAATATCTAACAACCCCATATATATTATTCTAATTCCTTCTCTATCTCTCTCTCTCTCTCTCTCTCTCTCTCTCTTTTTCAACACGTGTGTGTGAGCGTGCCACGAGGCACGATTTCCAGTCTGTCCCTTTGTGTGCTGGCTATCACTTCCTCTTTCAGAGCAGAAAAACATGTTTGCTCTTTTCTTCTACTTCCTCTCTTTCTCTGTCTCTCCCTCTCCCTAGTTCTCCCTCTCTCTCCCCTTTCTCTCTCTCTCTCTATCTTTCTCTCTCTCTCTCTCTCTCTGTCTTTTGCTCTCTCTCGCTCTCTCTTTCTTTTTCTCTGTCTTCTTCCCTAGTTCTCTCTCCCTTTCTTTCTCTCTCTCTCGCTCGCTTTCTCTCTTTCTGTCTCTCTCTCTCTAGTTCTCTCACTCTCGCTTGCTTTCTCTTTCTGTCTCTCTCTCTCTAGTTCTCTCACTCTAGTTCTAACTCTTTCTCTCCCTAGTTCTCTCTCTTTCTCCATAGTTTTCTCTCTCTCTCTCTCTCTCTCTCTCTCTCTCTCTCTCTCTCTCTCTCTCTCTCTCTGTATGTCTTTGCCCCTCCCCTCCGTCTGTTCTCAGTCTGTCTGTAACAGCTCTGCTCGGACAGGCCTCTGCTCTGGCTGGCACTGCTCTGAGGGCAGTGGGGCAGGGGGCTGTCTGGGTCCAGAGCTCTAGACTGTGCTGCTGCTGTCAGCTCTTTTCTCACGCACACCACCACACCGACATGCCACATCAGTCGCATGCTGAAGCTGACCTTTGACCCAGCAACAGGCTGGCCTTTCTGTGAAGAGTTTCTGGCAGAGCAGAGTAGAATTTATCTGCTATCACACACTAGATTAAGTCCATAGAAGCTTCAGTGAAAGTTCTGGCCAGAAGACTCTAATGTTACGTTACTCAGCATCATTCATTACTGCCGACCTCTAGCTGGCCTACAAAATAACTCTACTTGTCTATCCCCCTGGCTGCTTTCAGGTGCTGGTGTTTCAACATTCCCCACCTCCACCAGTTTGCCTCTGAGCAGTGGTCCTGCACCGAAGCAGGGCAGATGGCAAAGACTCTTGTATTTCCAAATAATACACTCTGCTTCTAACCAAAGGATGGGCTGCTGTTTTATATTGCTTATATTATTTTATGATTAACAGCCTAGAGGTCACTGTGGTCACTACTCAAAGGTCACTGTGATCAGTGGAACGATACGATAAAAAATAAAAACATGCTCTTATCAGATATAACAACACGAGTGCAATGGCTTTAAGACAGAGGGGAAACCTCAGAGTCTTCTAGGTCTTCAAAGAATGTCTTATGGTTTCTGGAACCTAAAAAATATGTCTGTAATTTTATTGGATTTTTTCACGCTTGTATTAAAACTGGAGGAAACAAATGCCTTCAAACTCCGAGTGGAAAATTGACCAATCAGAAGTTGTCTTAATATCTAATTTGATATCCTCTCCTATAGATTAACTATTAGCTTATGATGAAGTGACAGAGGAATCTACTAATTTTTATTTCCCAATGTGAGGATCAATATCATGAGAAAAAAGTATACGCCTTCTGGAGGTTCTAGATACATCACTGTCAGAAATGGTCAACAGAGGCCGCAGTTCTATAAGAGCCATCTCTACTGAAAGAGTCACTGTGAAGCTGCTACAAGGTGTCTTTCTCAGCTTCAAATGTCTGTGTCTTATCTTTAACATCTGAAAAATTAATGCTCATATCGTTGCTGCCCAATGAAAAACATGTATGTCTATTTTTGTTAATTTTAATTTTTCTACATCATTTGAACATTTAAATTTCATGATGAATGATGATGAATACTTGTTTTTCATTGAACAGCAACAATATAAATTAGCTTTAAGTAAACAAACTACTGAGTTGTTTGCATATTATTATTATTTTTATACACTTTAAAGAGTATAGAAGTGCAGCATGAATGTTTTTAATATGTGAAGCTTCCACACACACACACACACACACACACACACACACAGTCGGCACTTATGTTAAATGTGCCTAGTATTAGGAAAAATCAAGTTAAGTTTATTTGTCACATTCATAATCATATATGGTACAACATGGTGCCTGCTCACATGAAACAATAAAATAATATAAAGCATAAGGATAGTAGATCTGAAATATATATATAGGCTAAGATGAAATAAACATTAAAAATACACCATATTTTGTCATGCACCATGCACCAACCCCCTGAACCTATTCTGCTAAACTACAAACATAATACACAATGCTTTACATTCAAATTGCAGTTCTAAAACACACTAATTTCAAAATACTACACACATATTTCATGAAGAAAAGCTCTTGTTTTCACAAGGAACACTGTTATTCAAAACTCCAAAGTTAATTGCCTTACTATACACACTGACGGGCAAACACCTGTCACATAGGTTTACAAATAGCAGAACTTTAGCATAAAGGGGCAACAGGTAAGCTCTTCCGTTTTGGCGCAATGGATGCCAACATTGTAAACAGAGGCAGAGGTAGCAGAGGAGTACGAGTTAGAGGAGGAGGATGAGGACAAGGAAGGCCAAGGACCGTAATCTCTGATGAGATCTGAGCCACTTTTGTTGACCATGTGGTCAACCATGGTCTAACAAAGAGGGAGGCTGGACAAAGAGTACAGCCAAATCTGAGCAGGTACACTGTAGCATCATCCAGACCCTCAGTAATGAGAATAGGTGAGAAGTCTACTCTGACTAGAAAACTGCAGTACTGCATATCAATACAGTACTCAGTGAGTACAGCAGTACAGTACTGTTTGTGGACTGATCTGTAGGACTGTAAAAGTATGTTACAAGTATTTGGGAAATGTATTCCTATTTTGTATTCCTACACAGTATTTATAGTATTTTGCTATTTGTATTACAGAACTGAAAGGTTACATACACAAGGTGGATAGGAACGTCTTCTGTCTCCAGAATTGAAATCATGAACATGGTCCTAGGAAATAACGCCATAACATTACGGCAAATACAAAGAAAAATAATAGAAAACAATGAAATATTTTAAAATATTGATTGGGTAAGCTTATCAACCTTGATTTTGATTTTTTCCTCGCACTCGAAGTGCAATACTGTCAGCTGCTCTCTGCGCACGAGAGAGATTTTTGCGGTGGTTTTGACAGTTTGGGGACGCGACATGGTTTGAACACTATTGGCTGACGGAACCTGCTAGTTTCGTAACTGACTGCTTACTACGAACAACCTCACATACTACAACAGACATGGTGGACGCAGAGTTTTTGAGTTTAAATGTGACGCCATAGGAAGCAGGTCTACAGGGTGATATTGGATCGCAATTCTGAAAGAGCTAAAGAATTGTGATATAACTGTGTGCAAGTACGTCCTATACAACCCCACAACTGATGCATACTCTCAACACTGTGTAAATTATACATATTTCAGTATTATAATCATATGATTGTGCTTCACAATAGTTACCACTGCATGTCTATTTCTGATACTGTCATATGTGTTTCAGAGAGTTCTTGAGCTAGAGGTGGCTGCAGTTGAGCACCAGTTCATCTTCATTTATGAGGTTGGATTCAACCTCACTCAAAGACGAAGGACTGTCACATTGCTTCTGATGTGGATGAGGTGTTGTGGCCAGACCAAACAGAAGAGAGGACGCATAGGTTTTTTTTTTTACTCTAACTGTATACAGTAACTGTTGTTTTGTATGTAGAGCGCTGTATGTGCAGCTTTGTGTTGGTTGCAATGTACTTCGTGTACATGGTTGTTTTTGTGGGAAAAATAGAATATATTTCTTACAGTGTATTTGTGTGTTCTGAGTATAAAATGTACTTATACATGTACTGTCTGTAGTAAGTGTAACACTGAACAAAAAAAGGCCTAAGTCATTATGATGGATGTAGAAGTGTTTTCCATTCATTATAGTGTTTTACATTGAGCAAAGTAAGTGTTCTACTGGTTCCTTTTTACTGTTTGTATGTGTCATCTGAAAACAAAATACCATTTTGAGAAGAGATTAAAAAAAAACATTTTTTTATTTTTTTGGTTTTTTTTTTATTTGTGTGTAGAGTTCTGAAGGCATGCTTTCAGAAAATGTGTGTAAACAATCAAGAATAACTAAAAAGTAAAAGGGGGGGGGGGGGTCAGTAAATCAGTAGATCATTCCAAAGCAAAATTCCAGTTTTGTTTCTAGCCTTTAATGCATTATTTCAGTGTTTTAAAAAAGTTTTTGGGCTCATCTGTGGCTGCACCGTTGTGATCGGACATATTTAAACGAAGGATGAGGAGAGAATCCCACTCCAGCTGTGAACACATGACCCAAATAGCCAATTATCTTTGTTCTGCGGCTGCTGGTCTGAGAACAGCATCCTAACAGAGAACAATTTGCAGGTTGGAATCTAATTTCAGAAGAACATACCTTAAACGATCTGTCGGCTGAAAATCCAATATGAAATAGTGAACGTGGCCAAGTGCTCCATATCAGTTTAGACCCTCCTTCTAACATCAGGACAGTGAGGGTCACACTAAAACTCCTCGATTATCTGATGACACTTTCGTGCATCAGCTGATCTTTTGCCTTTTATTCGGTGTGGGTGTGTATGTGTGCTTGCTCACGTACATGCAGAGAGGTGAGAGGTGAGTTAACTTGTTTTCTTTTACAGGTACCTCGCTGAACAGCTTCTGCCTGTGGCATCGTTCTCATGTGCTGTCTCAGCAGGAACTCCCGTAGCTAGCAGGCTGAAACTCTAGCAAGGCTGCCTCTTAGAATCTGGGCCATAACATAACATAACATAACATAACTCCACCGCAGCAGACCAGCTTCATAAAATGAATATTTATTGACGTTCTGTCACTTACAGGCACTTTGTGGGACGAATCTTCAATGAGAGACCATCAGAGAGATGTAGGGAGTGAGAAAGAGAGAGAGAGAGAGATGGGGAGAGAAAAACAGTGATGAAGAAATGGGATAGAGATGGGATAGAAGCCAGAGAGTGTGTGTGAGACAAAGAGAGAAGGAGAAGAGAGAGAGAGGTGGAAAGAGAGCGGTAACAGAGAGAGAAAGAGTTAGATAGAAGGAGGGGGAAAGAAAGAGGGAACAGAGAGAAAAGGAAACATATGGAAAAAGGGAGATGGAATAAAAAGGGGGAAAAGAGGGAACAGAGAAAAAAAGATGAAAAGAGAGATTAAAGACAGAGAGGAAAAGAGAGTGTGAGAAAGAGAGAGATGGAAAGAGGGAGAGGAGGATCTAAAAGAGATGAAGAGATGGTAAGACAGAGAAAATGCAGAGAGAGATAGAAAGAGAGAGAAGAAAAGATGAGAAAAGAGAGAGGGGAGAGAGGGATGGAGCAGAAATAGAGAGAGAGAAAGAGGGAAAGCAGTGAGAGTGAGACTGTGGTGTTCTGAAGGAATTCTGGAGACGTGACTTCAATCTCATCCTACACACACGCACACACACACACACACACACACACACACTGCGGGTAATCTTCTAAGTGCTCTAGCTCGGACCGCTGTGTTTTCCTCAGGAAAGGTGGGGGTGGATCCTCATCACTGATGTAAACTGAATTAGTTCTTTGCTATAAACCTCGTTTTCCAGCTGAGCTGCTGTTGTACTCCAGCAGACGTCATCAGAACAGACGGTGGGTTTGTTTAGAGAGCTCAGACGGTTAAATCTTGGTGGAATGCTTGAATCTGCTCTGAAATGTTGGATCCCTTCCAGCGGTTGTGTTTATGAGATGTTAAACGGAGCTCCTCTGCTCTCGAACTATGATCCCCCCTTACTGCATCGCCTTCAAACAAATGAAAAAAAAAATCTCTATAAATCAGCCGTACACTCACATCCTTCATACTGTTTATCATTCTGTAAAGAGGAATGTGAAAGATTAATAATCTTTAATGTGTCTGGGGTATGTTTTCTTACATTCTGCAGTAAAACCAAACACAGGCACTGCATGAAACCAGAGGACTGCTGAGTGTTTCTGACCTTTGGGAAGTAGAGAATGTTAGAAACTCTGATTTCAAGGCCTACAGTGAGAGCTGACACTCACAGACAGCACTCTGTATGATACAGCCTGTAGCCCTACAGCCAGCAGTGCTGTACAGTAATTACAGTAATGCGTGTCAAGTGTATCAGCTTTCTGTGCTGTACGTGTGTGTTATATTGAAAGAGATGCGCAGCGCTGAGATCAGATTAAACTGCAGGAAATGCACAACCCTGTGTGACGTCAGTCGGATTTCAGGGCGGAGGCGGCAGAACAGGCCGGTCTCAACCTGCTCACTACGCACTCCAGCACTGCCACTCAGAAATCACAGAACTGAGCTTTACTGCCATACTTTTCACCTCAAATGTGGCTTTTGACACTGTGGTTCTACATGGAAGATTAGAACCAACTTATTAATATCAACAACATGTTAGGCCTAGACAAAACACAGACTTCAGAAAGGCTACTACTGATTTCTTGCTACACTACATGATGTTGCTCTTGTTTATGGAGACCAGTAGGCCTATGTCATACAATGTCACAAACCACATAAGGAAGTCCATTTGTGAATATTAAGCAACAGATTGCGGTATGTGTGTGATGAAAGGCCCAGTCACACTTCCATTGGTGAGTGAAATTTCGAGAGTGAATTTACTTTCACGCTTATGGGGTGAATAAATTTCACATTGTGTTCAACTTTGGTGAACTTCAACATCTTCTGGTCTTCTACCAATGGCACTATTGCTCTGGTTGTATGGACTTCTATTTACTGAGCACTGAGCTGGACCTTTAATCAGTGCCTAAACACAAACCTTTACCATTTCCCTCCACTGGCTACAGTAAACACATGAGAACTACACAGGACTATCGTCATTGGCATTGGCATAGCAACTAGAGGGATGGGTGGGTCATTTGTGGGAGGGGGAAGAATGTTTTTTTAATGCTATGTTGGGTTTTAGCTCACACTGGACCTATTTTTTGTTTTCGTTGTTTAATTAAGCCCATGTGGAAGCACCCAAAGTTTTAGCTTGTCACTTTCACTTTTCCAGAGTGGACAGTAGTCCAGTAGTCCGTTCTGCTGGGAGCAGATAACAGCAGATCTTATTTACACCTAAACACATCCATTCAAAGTCTGTTTGTTTTGTGTTCAGCTCAAACTCAGCAGAGACCCCAGATGAGATCCCAGCTGCTAGTGAATTTCAGCTCCTGAAATGAGGTAGAAAAACCTTTTGACTTTCCAAGTGGAAATAGGGCATCATATCAGTTTTCTGGTTAAAATTCAGTTTGCAGGAGAAAATGAGAGCTCTTAAAGACTGAGTAACAGACATCTGAGCTGTGTGTGACAGACTTAATGAAGCTTCAGCTCCTGAAATTAGGTGGAGAATCTCTTCTTTCTAATTTTGCTTTTCCATAGTGGAAATGCTGCACCACAGCACAATCTCATAGATGTTTTATTAAGCGAAAATCCAAAACATAAATTTTTGTGGTCAATATGTACATTCCTGATGCAAAAAAAGACGTGTCTGAATATTTAACATTTTTGGGTTTTTTTGTGATGCTTTTGGTACATAACATCCATTTATCTTTTCTAGTCTAGTCTTGTAAAGCTAGAACTTTAACCTTAACATACACTGTTTTATCATGTAATTTCTGCATAATGCTACTAAAATAATAATAATAAAATAATAATAGTAATAACATCACAGGACAAAAAACAGGTGGACTTTGATACATAGTAGCAAACTCCTACACCATTGTTCATATAATACTGAATCTTTTTATGTTTGTAAAGGTTTTACTGTTTAATCAGATGAATTATCCAGCTTACTAACCACAAAGTTATCTCCCTGGCTAACGGTTGCTGCATAAGTCAGGCATGCCAGTTCCCCACACCTTTTTGCTACAGCTCAGCGTGTACCATGTTGTGGCTGGTGTGTATAGCAACTGAGTTGGACCTCTTCTGAACCAGGTCTATGTCTTATTTGGGCTAGATATGAAGATAATATTTAGACCTGCTCAGATTTAGGGCTGGAGGTAATGCTATTATTTGCTAATCTGGGCTAGTTTTTAATCACTTTTACGCAGATGCTCAAAACGGATCAGTTCCAGTACACGGTTTTTGTGCAAAGAGACACTTGGCCCGCTCTCCTGTGTAGACCTGGACCTGACGCTGTGCTACATTTGTCTCTAATCAGGCACAGAGTACAGTTGCTATGTGGGTAGTTATCTGATATAACTATGTCCTTTGTTTTTTTTACTGCCTATGGTAAGAAAGCTTGCCGATATCTATATTAGCTCCTTGGCTAATAGCAGCTGTGCACAAGTCACTCTGCTGTCGCCAGCCATTCCAGTTATCTATATCTTTTTGTGTTCAGCTCTTCCATGAGCATATAATTCTATAAATAATCAAAAGTTAGCTTGCTAACTATAACAACATGAGAAATATGTCGTATTGAAACCCGATATTTTATGTGGCCCCACTGAGCTGGTTTGTATGATGCTAATCAATGGACATTAGCTTCGCTACAGTAGTCTTGTAGCGCCATAAAAAACTAAAGTAACAAGATTCAAACACCAAACATGTCTTTGCTGATTGACTACATTGTGTGTAATGTGGAAATTGTCTAAATGTAAATTCTCACTGAACTATCACTTTGATGAACTGCTCTGCGCAGCACGTTGAACTATCTGAGCACATGCAGAGCGGCGTTCTCCGCTACGCTTTGCATTAAGCTTCACTGTCAGGCAGTGCAGCTGTAGTTGTGTGTAGACTGTTGGGGCTGGCACTGAGGCAAAGAACAGTCTCCTTGTTCTGTGTTGAGACATGCCCTGCCCGTTTGACACAGACCCGGGGGCCAGCTAGAGTTCATTGCAATCTGCCTCCATTCGCAGCCCTCCCTCTTTATCTCTCCTATGAGTCACAGGAGAGAGGGCTGCTCCCATACCCAGATCCAGTTTCACAGAGAGCAAGACAAAATCATACGAAGACCGCGGAGATAAGTTATGATGAAATACGCTTTAAATCAGATTCGATTTGATTAACTTTATTGTCAAGTATGGCAGAGATTTGGTTTTGTGGCCTCTCCTGCAAAAGATCCTACATAAATGCATTACAAACATGCAAAACAATCAGCAATCAAGCAGCAACAAAGGGTTCATGTGGGTGGAAAATGTTCATATGGGTGAGAAAAAAAACAAACCTTTATCTGTAACTCTTCAATAGCTTATAGGAGGAAAGACATTAACATAACAGTCATTACAGGAGAAGTAAACTACGTTCTTAGCTTTATTGTAAATGTAATGTAAAGATTTTATTTTAAAAAATTGCTTTTTCAGATTACCTACCATTATCAACATTACATTTAGTCACTGTCCAAAAGACATATATCTCCATTTTTCTCTAGTTTATATGGAAATGCTCCAAAATTCCTTCATAAAATATTACATTTTCCACAACGATGAAATAAAATGTCTCTGTTTGTTGTTGTAATGCTGGAGTAGACTGAAGAGGCGGATACACGCAGTAAAGGTTGACTGGGTTAAATAATGTCCACAACCGGAATTACAGAGAACGAGCGAAACACAACAGCAACATACACAACGATATGTCAGACAAAGGTAAGGGGAAAACAAGAGGGCATATATCAAGACAGGAAACATGAAACACCTGGACACAGGAGGGGTTACAGATTCAAACCAGGTGGGGCTCGGAGACACTAGGAGCACATGATCAAAACAAACAGAACCACATGGCTAATACGAGGGAATGACAGGACGTAGATTGGAAAACAGGGCAGAGTGTGACGGTTGTGTAGATGTTGGTACAGTAAACCATTTTATATCAAACCATGCTCAATGACTTTTGTTTATATCTCAGCGATTGAACATGTCCTGGCTTGCCTCAATGCTATGACCTATATTACTCTTCTAAAACCTTATAAAGTGCACACCCCTGGATGAGTAAGCCGTGCTACATGGGTTAAACCTCACAGACTGAGTTGACTGTGCTGGAAATCTGATAAACCTCCGTTGTCACAGAAATGAACGTCCATCCCAGCTGTTCTTCATGCCGCTTTTTTCCATGATGTCGCGCGTGTTTACTGATTGCGCCACTTCAGTGGAGAGTGCTTGCTCAGAGAGGGCTGTGTGTTTTTTAGATCTCTATGGCACCGCTAATAAATTCACATTCAAGTACTTTGTTTTCCTCTTTGATGTAGTTCCTTCATACACAAGCACATTTCTCGCTGTGTGATTAGAGAGTTTTTGAAAAGCGTCAGGCCTACGTGGACTTCTCGAAGTAAATAAATGGAAGAAGGTGTTTATTCATCCCTGATGAACTTGTTGAACTCTGTGGGTAGTAAAGTTGTCTTGCCATTGTTTTCCAGTTTGGCTTCAGTGCCCTGGTCACATTCACGACTAACGTTCTTTGTAGCTTTTCACACCCAGGGCCTTTAGGTCCTAAGGGCCTTAATCAGCTCAGTGTCTCTCTGTCTCTCACTCTCTCTCTCCTCACCCAATCCTGTTTGACAACTAATAGCTACATGTCTCAACAAATATCTAACATCCCTTACTCAGTAAAGCCAGAACAAGGATCAGTCTGTTAACCCTTTTACAGGACAGGCTCTGGCTCTCTGGAGGCCCAAACCAGGATTTTTTAGGGCCCCCTCAAACTTTTAACAGTGAATGTCTCAATTAACTTGTCTCTGTCCAAAGAAGAACAAGTTTCCCCATAATAACAACTTTACAGGAAAAGCCCTGCTCTTTACTTTACATGTTAGTCAGTGGAAAGGTTTATTGTTTAAAGCAGTTTTGGAACAATTCCATTGGTCCAGTCATCAATAAATTTTGAGACAATATAAAGAACAACAGTAGAATATACATTCACTTCTGGCTAATAGCGCATTGCTAAATATTGGATGCTCGTTTGGGGTTCTAAAAATTAAGATTACAGAAAATCTTCTTGGCATTGTGGATCCAGAGGTCTGTTTCACACCACAGCGTGTCTCGCTTACCCAGCTAATTTTAAGCTTGGTTGGATTCAACTGTGGTGGAAGTGCTGAAAGTGTCACTTTTATAAATGCTTCTCCTCACTATAACCAATTCCTGACCATTTACCCGAGTTAGCCTTGCTAGCGTCACCAAAAGCTCATATCAATTAAAAAAAAGGACGTCATGAAGTGATTTTCAAAAATGGATTAGTTCTGAAACAAAATAGGTTAATCCTGATGTCTGAAACTAAGACAAAGAGCCCGATTTAGAACACTAATGCTAAAAAATAGCACACGTTTAGTTTTGCTCATTTTATGAACGCAGCTGGCTCTCTTGCCCCTTTCAGAAGGCGAGGCAGTCAGACAGCGGCGGATCAGCACGTCTCAACATGTCCCTTCAGCCTCATTTAGCCAGCGTGAGTGTGCCCTCGTCCCTTTCTATTTATAGAGAGGCCGGGGCCAGAGTGATTTGAGGAGGGGGAAAAGTGATGGCTCTGCTTCTCCACTTCAGGGACAGAGGCTGATTGTGTGAGAGGCCAGCCGAGTGTTTACCGACTGCAGTCTAACAAGCTTCTAACAATCAGGTGCTGCTGCAGAAACCCAACAACCAAACTGTCAACCCACTGCTAGCAGCATAAAGGAGGAGTTTAAAGAAAAAAAAAAAGTTCTCCATGGGCCAGGACAGGACTGGTGTCTGAAGTCTGCTTCTGTAGTTTGAACTGGAGCTAAGAGACTATTATAACACCCAGGCAGTGCAAAGTTATACGCTGCTAATTAGCCTGATGCAAACTTCATGCTGTACACGTGTCACAGACAACGTAGCAGATGGGTAACCGTCACATAGTAAAAACAGTTAAAGTGGCCATCCTGAAGCCTGACTTTCATTTTATTTTTTTAATCTTTTTTATAGATCATATAATTTGTAAAACATTTTTTATTTTTATAGATATAATACTTTATAGAGTATTTTATAGTATTACATGTTTGACTGGGAAGCAACTTACTTTAAGTCTATGCCTATTCAGCTGGTATATTTTACCTTGGGGGGGCATTGTATTTGAGGGATGCAGTATTTAAATGACTAATTATGTGATTTTAACATGAATGTGTCATGACTGTAGTTTTCTACTTAGTCTACTAAGTTAAAATTCCAAAACCAATTACCTTCTACACTTCTATTACTCAGAGCTCCCTCAGTAACAGTAGTCCTGTTTGAATCACTGTCTCAGTAAAGTAATAACAGAACAGCGTAATAGAAAACGCCAACATTTAATATTTTCTTTGTTGCAACCTGAAGAAATATCTGAAAGCAATGCATTTTCTTAAGCTGCATGTGTTAAGTTAAACGAACGCACATTTTTAGCTTAATGCTACTTTGTACACCATTAAGCTGCACAAGTGTGGTGCCTTCACAATGATGTTTTGATCCAGACTATTCGCTACATCTTTTGCTCAACACTCATTTATCCTCAGTCCTAATTTAAAGAAGAATAAAATAAAATATCTGGAGGTACCTCTTATAAGGTAGAGTGATTTCTGTCCTGTTGGGTTCCCTTCACTAGCCTAAAGCTGTTCTATCTGGTGTTGGCTGGAAAGACTGTTTGGATCTGTTTAACTCTAATCATAATTTTGAGGTGAACATTTGGGCTATGATGTTTCGAATTGTGCTATCTGAGATAATCTGACGGTTGAATGCCTTACAGACCTCCTATGATGAAACTATTCAAACTTAAATAGACTTTATGAAGATTTAGTCATGCAGTTAATTTTGTAAGGTATATGCCTCCTAATATTCTAAATCCTTGTTAGCTACATTAGCCTCATAGCTACACTGCAGAGTAAACAAGCACACTGCAAATTCCAACTGCAGAGATTTGGCTAAATGTATCTGTTGTTATTTATAAATCTATAAATTTGGCAATTGCAAATCTTCCAGTGTGAATATGACATTTTTTGGCACATTCATACGTGTGGATAAGGTTTTTTTGTACTTTGACTCTCGATACTGCAGGGAAAACATCCAACTCTACCATCTCTAATTAAGATATAAAGGGTGGCTTTCTTGCTAAAGGACTTGGCCCTCAGGATCATAAAACATGGCGAGACACTATCATGATATGTCCCTGTATAAGGAAATACAGCAGAAATAAATTCTGTGTGTGTGTGATGGGTTGGAGGGGGGTGTTAACGGTGAAGCGATGATATTATCTGATAAAGCAGCTGCTCAGCTGCTTGTAGAGTGAGTCAGTGCTGGCAACCTGATAGCCTCGTCATCTTTTTCATACACACACATATATACACATGCACACACACGCACACTTGGTCTTTTAAGTCCCCAGTAGCAGTGTCATCCATTATGCAAACTTAGTCTCAGACAGGCCGTGTGTGTGCTGTAGACTAGAGCAGCTCTAGTCGAGCAGCACTGCTGATGATGTGATTTTCACTGTGAATAGTTCTCACCCCTCCACATGACTCTGTGTGTGGATTTCTGATAAGATTCTGAGAGCTGATAAGGTTGAAACTAGTCATACTTCTCTCACCTAAACAACTGATGACAAGTTTGACAACCCACAATCAAATGATATATTTTGTTTTAATGTCTTAGTAAAAATAAGTTCACTTAAATGGCGCTGTGGCGAGTTAGTTAGCAGCCAGCCAGTGCTGGAACAGCCAGCTAACATGTGACCCCACCAAACACCAGGGGGTATTTTGCACACTGGATGTAAACAAAGTCAGACAGCGTTTCATTCCAGAGAAGCTTACCAAATCAGAACTGTTCACAGTTATACAGAGGAACCAGATGATTATGACCTAAATCATATTTCTAAAAGCATTCATATGTCAAACACTGCATGTGGGGTGTTATAAGGCAAAATAGTCCCTGAAGAAAATGTATATTCTGCATATTTATAGCTATTTAGCAATATCACCATGACATATGAAAGCTCAGAACTCACCTGTAGCTTCACTAGTCACTTTTAATAAAAAAAGTGACCAGGTTAGTTTGTAACTCCACTACAAAAAAATACACAGCCATTTCCTTGAGTTCCCCTACAATGCCATTCACATCAGACCACTCTGAGTGTTTACATCTCACTGACTGAATTATACAGAAATTGAACAAATCCTTACAGGATCTGCCACGAGTTCAGAAAAAAAGAACTCTGGTACAGAATGGAGTCACGTGCAGGAACATGCTCATTCGCTTCCAGAGGTGACTCAGTCACACAATGATGAAATCATGCTACAATCTTGAGAAGAGGCTGGAAACCAGTGGGTCTGCCTATAGTACACATACACACACAGACACACACACAGGGATAGAAAATGACATCTGTCAACTATGATTAGCCCGTTTACTCACGTGTCACAAAAACATTCATAAACAACCTGATTTGTAGTTTTCTGATTTTTTATTTTTGAACAGAACAACTTTCACAAGTAATGAGTAATGAGCGGCGTTATGATTACTCATTGCAGATGTACTCTTCTGTATCTCACAGACACGCACACAGGCTAACTCTGAGGGTATGGCTAACACAGGGTGGATTTAGTGAATTTGAGATTTTGGAGTAACTAGCCCAACATTATCTATACTAACTTAAACTACACAGCATCATGTACAGTCTATGGAGCCTGTGCAGCTCCCTGTTCTAAATGGATAACAAGGTTAACTCTGGGAGAAAAGCTACAAACTTTTACTTTCTTTAAGCAGTTCTATGCACTTGGTGAACTTTAATAATTTCCATAGCAGTATTTAACATTAGGACATACAGAATATCTAACTTGTATTTTCATGAAGCTGTCAGCTCATGGTGGCCCAAGGCGGCTGCCTAACTTTTTCTAGTGCAAAGACCACCCTGGGGTAATTTTACATAATGAATGACTGCTATGGAGGGCTTAAAGGGCCATGTGTGTATTTATATGTATATATATATGTGTGTGTGTGTACATGTATGTGTGTGTAAATTAGAAGAAAACTGCAGGTCTGTTGTATTGACTGTGTTTAGACAGTTGTGTGGTGCTGCACTGCTAAATGGTGCGTGCATCGCCTCACCTTCTTCCGTTTGCCTTTGTCATCTCTCTGTGTCAGCAACCTGAGCAGGCCAGAGCAGATCTGTTCCTGTCTATACAGCTGTAAGCAGATGTTGGAAACGTATTCTGCTTGACTAAAGAGATTCTCCCCTCCCCTCTCACTCAATGAAGGGCAAAGTAGGGGTTTGTGAAAGTCTGAGAAATGGGTGGAGCTGTTCTTCATCTGCCCCTGTGGTGCTGCCAGTTCTGATGAAGCAATATTAAGAACTGCTCACTCCACAAACATCCTTCCACTCCAGCATAATAAACTGCTGCTGTAAAGAATAAGGGATTAAGCCACTCAAGGCCGTGTGTTATAGATTATTATGGTTAAGGATTGTTGATACTTATTTTTTGCAATAATAAAAAACCCATCCATCCATCATCTGTCGTTTAATCCTGCTAGTCGGGGTCACTGGAGCCAATCCCAGCATCATCGGGCGAAGTTCGCCAGTCCATCGCATGGCCAACACTTACACCTACCGGCAATTTAGAGTGACCAATCAACCTATCATGCATGTGTTTGGACTGTGGGAGGAAACCGGAGTACCTGAAGAAACCCACTCAAGCACGGGGAGAACATACACACTCCACACAGAACGGCCCAGACCTGGAATCGAACCTGGATCGTCTTACTGTGAGGCGACAGTGCTGACCACTACACCACCGTTCCACCCAATATAAAAGTCATATAGCCCAAATCAGTTTAGCCCCACCCACACATGCTGAAGTTATAAGGAGTGTTGCCACCTAGGCATCAGCATATATCAGTAACGTAGATCAAGGCACAGTAACAAAAACAGCTTGTTTAGTTTTAAGGAATAATTACACGAAAAAAACCCAAATGTCATTAGGTTGGTATTTACTGAGAATGTGTATTCAGAATATAAACATTAAACATGGGTGGATTGTGGGAGCAGCAGTAAAATAATGTAATGACTACTTTAACTTCATGTAAATTAATGAATTATTCATGAAACATATTAACATATATATATTTTGAATGTATTGTAATGGAATATGTTACATACATATTAATGAACCTAATCTGTCATAACAACCCATGACATTGCATGTTTATAAAATGTTTATGACAGGGGTATGTGGGTAAGTTGTGTAACAGGGTTCAAGTAATGTGTTATCCAGTATGGCTCATGGTTGTCATAACAGTCAAACAATACTCCATGAACAGAGCACTGTCACTAACAACTTAGTCAAACAAACTTCAGTTGTGACGTATATGTACATATACACTGATCAGCCATAACATTAAATCCTTATATCTACACTCCTTGTCTATTTTATCAGCTCCACTTACGTATAGGAGCACCTTTCAGTTCTACACTTACAGACTGTAGTCCATCTAACTGTTAATCCCCTTTCACCCTGTTCTTTAATGGTCAGGACCACCACAGAGCAGCTACTGTTATGGAAGGTGGATGATTCTCAGCACTGCAGTGAAACTGACGTGGAGGTGGTGTGTTAGGGTGTGTAATGCTGGTATGAGTGGATCAGACACAGCAGGGCTGCTGAAGTGTTTAAACACCTCAGTGGCACTTCTGGACTGAGAATCGTCCACCAACCTGCAACATCCAGCCCACAGTGTCCTAGGGGTAAGTGTCCTCTGACCACTGATGGACTACAGCATTACTTACACAAACTGTGCAGCAACAGATGAGCTATCGTCTCTGACTTACATCTACACACACTCGCAAGGTAGGAGTGTTTATTATAGTGGACAGTGAGTGGACACAGTGTTTAAACACTCTAGCAGCACTGCTTCATCTGATCCACTCATACCAGTGCAAAATGCACTAACACACCACCACCACACCAGTGTCACTGCAGTGCTGGGAGTTGATAAAATAGACAAAGAGTGTAGCTACAAGTTGGTGATTTTAATGTTAGGGTTGATCGGTGTATGTATATCGGCATATATAAACTGAGCTTATTAAAAGAGCTGGATTTCAGAACCACGACTATTTGTTACAGAATGGAGAATTTGGTATACACGTGTCCTGATTATGGACAGGAACAACCTGCATATTAGTGGTGAGCATACAATAATGTCAACATGACCTCTATAAATAATACAGTGTCTGCCAAACAGGAAGAGAGCTGAAAAGAATCATGCCTTGTGTGAATAAACAACACTGTTAAAGCATATGACTGTGCTCTGGTTAATAAAGACGCAGTGGCCCATAAACAGCCAATAAACATAACAATAAGCACCTACACGTCTCCAAACATCAAACGCTTTCGTAATATGTTGTCTTCTTCACAGTGCTAAAATATAGGACAGTGCTATTAAAACTGAACGTCAGCACTAGAAAATTACACACGGCGGTAGTTTAGTGCATATAGATATCATTTGGGCTGTTTTTGTCATAACAGTTCTTCTTAAAGAAGCTCTTAAGAAAAAAGAAGTGTGCAGAAGTTTGAGACCTCTTCACAGTGAAAGCATAGACAGAAAGATTGATTAATGTTTTCAGATCTAAAGCAAGAGTGGAGCTGGACTTTCTCCTCCCTCTTAAAGATGAAAGCTTTCAGTATTGTCTACATGACTTGCAGGGTCTTGAATTGATGTTGGGAGTCCCATTTCTTTGTAACTTAGAATATATATATATATATATATATATATATATATATATATATATATATATATATATATATATATATATATATATATATTCCAACGTATCTGCTACCTCTCCTTTTAGCAATTCGACAGTTTACAGTATATCATACAGTGTAAGGACCTCTTAGAAACCACTACCATAAGGGGACCTGCATACATTAGTTATTTTCCTGAACTGTTGCTGTAAAGCTGTCTGTAGTCTGGGCGTTTGGGCAGGGTGGCTAAGGCAAGGCTTTGGGTTTTCCACTAAGAATGTGCAGCATCATGTAAATGTGAGAGTGTAAGCCAAACTGCAAAGTAGAAACATTTATTTCCAGCAGGTCTGGAGGGTGATCCCTTCCTGTGGAGGAAAATAGAACAGAAAGGAGAGGAGGATTAAAAGAGAATGGTTACTTTTAATATAATAAATTGTAATATTTTTTTAGGAAGACTGCATGTCCCTGCTGGTCAGGCGGTTTTTACGCTCCTGTCTGTCCCTGCTGGTGGCTCAACTCTACCATTTTGTTTGCCCTTTATCAGCAGTTTTACATGGACGCTATTATTTTTATCTTTTATGGCTAGATCCCATCACAGTGCAAAGATAACCTTTGAGCTTTGCTGAAAACTTTCAGCTGGTCTGAGATTGTCTCTGTTCAAACACTAGACGTGTGTTCTACTTTGGCCACACACAGATCACTTAAAAATAGAGCTACCACTGAACCTATGGAACCAAATAAGGGTCTCTGAACTCTCTCCAAAGACCTAGGCGACCTTGAGGTTCCTCCCCTGGTGTAAATGTTGCCATTATTAAATAGTAAATAGACATATATGAATATTCTGTTTAGAATCCACAGCAAACAGCTTTTTGGTGATATGTGACAAGACATGGCTCAGCCAAGTGTGGGCAGAGCTAAGCTTTCATTAAATCTGCTAAGTTCTGGACAATACAGTTAGACTTGAGTGGATATGAATTGACAAATCACACTGAAATATGCAGATTAGAGTTTTGACATTTGTAAATGATGACAAGGACCAAAAGCACTATTTCAAAAGGCAATGTCTTGCCTTTATTACAGTTTAAAAACAACCATGTAATGTAAAGGTTCTATACATCAGTATATGTAAAGCTTTCTTTAAGAACAGGAGTGTCCAAGTCAAGGAATATTTATGAAGGTATAGGATGTACAGGAGCTGACTGTATATGTATGAAAGTGTGTTTAGAGGGTGTGGGTTCAGTCGGGTGAAACTGTCAGGCCTGTTGATGCAGTCTGTTTCTGAAACACTGAAAGGTGAGGCATAGTGTTGCTCAAGCTTTCATCACAGTCTCCTCACACCTGGAGCAGAAAGTCTGTGACTGGTCGGTTATTTACCCCACAGCCTGGATTCTGTAGTGACCCATTATGCACCCTGCCCATCCTGCTGTGTGTGTGTGTGAGAGAGAGAAACAGAGTCAACAGAACCAGCAAAATGATACTGACTTTGTACTTTTAAAAAAATGTTAAAGGTTTTATTTCTTAAAAATGATGTTGTGGTTTGAGGTTAAGATTGCGATTGAGGTTATGATTCAGGTTTAGGATAAAGCTTTTAAAGGTTATTATCACCAACATATGAAACCAAAGAGTTCTGGGGGGCTCACAGGCCCAATATTTAACTTCTTGGACCACCTGAATGCTTCAAAATCCCATAAAATAAATGTTTTTGTTTGGGGAGGAACCACAATGTGTATAGTTAAAGTTAGGGTTGGGGTTAAGGATAAGATTAGAGTTAGGCTTAGAGTTAGGCTAGTAGTAGTTCTTGTTAAGGTATTTGTGTCCAGGAAATGAATGGAAGTCTATGCAATGGCCCCACAATTCACAGAAACAAACATGTGTGTGTGTGTGTGTCATCGGGTGTGAGTAACTGGAAAATCTTAGAGGCTGTACTCAGTCTGGTTTCCTCTCTGCCGGCATTCTTTCCTTCTCTTTCTCCTTTCTCATTCCCTGGATTTTACACGTGCAAGAAAGACTCTGCAACACTCTGCTCCCACTGAAGAGCGTCCAGCAGGACCGGGTCACACGTTCGCTGAGGATGACAATGGACCGGAAGGACTGATCAGCTCACTGATGTGTGTTCAGCTCTAGGAAGCTATGCTGTTGTTAGTACAACTCCCCCTCCACCTTTCAACCTGTTTACCCACGCTCCCGAACGCCTCGGGGGAGACGAGCCCCGCATCAGTGCAGCTGATAGCAGCAATCTTCTCCCAAGGGAGAGAACGTGAGAGAGAAAGAGAGCACACGCATCAAATTGATGTTTTTTTCCCAAAAATGGCAAAAAAGGTTTTGTTTATAAAGTACGATTCTGTGTATGGTGCTTTAGGTAGTGCTCTGGCTTTTTATAGTCTATGGTGTTTTTCATGGCACTGTAATGTCTGGTTTAACATCCTCATGCATTCATTCTCTACGTCTCACTATCAGCCTCAGTGTTTAAAGGAGTACAAAGAAATGATACTTACCTTTCCTCTGAATGCAGTCGGTCAGATGTTTGCTTCTCTAGTGTTGGACTGGTGCTATGAAGGAATGGAAATTTATTAATTAAACTCAAACACGCTGTGTGCTTAAATCATCACACCTTAACCTCTAAATAATCTCAAACATAAACGTGCTTATGAGGTTTCTAATGAAAAAGTACTGTGTAAAATGAAAAGTTTTATTTCATATATACTTTGGTCAAGTCTGTTATAAATGACCTAACAATTCAGTGTGGTTTGAGGTGAGAAAGTATTGATTTAGGAATGCAGCTTGCAGGGTGCTAACTGCTGGGAAATTACCTTTTAAACACTTTATCAAATCACATGTTTTGTTGATTTTCTGAGTGAAAATAAGTAAACAAACCTAAATATGGCAGTTATCCAATTGAATATATTGGAAAGAGTAGAATTACAAATTGTTGCTGAACAAAGAAAAACAAGTATTTTCAGAAAGCTACTTTACAGGAGAGTAAATATACTTTACTTTTAACGTAAGTCAATGAAGCCAGCTATTTCCACAATGTAAACAACTTTTTATGTTCTCCCCCAGTGTAGCAAAAAACTGTGACTGTGCATTAAATGTCCAGGTGTACGTTGGCTGTAGAGGGTGTGTAACTTATTTCAGTTAGAAAATGAACTATGCTTGTAATATTATCAGAGTGCCAAAACCTTTGCATATACATTAGCCTAACAAACATGTTTTGGCTGAGGGGTGTGGTGGGGGTGGGGGTGTAACGCTGTATTTTTGGCCAAGCAATTTCTTTAATGTTGGTAATTATGTTGCTATTATGTGTTAGTGAGGTTATTTGTTAGGGGAACCTAACAAATGTTTCATATCCTGTAAGTAGCCAGCGCACATACTGGAGAGAAGCCGTCTTTCTAACTTGATCCCGGGCCAGTTCTCCCTACCCAGCCCCTAATGTTAGCCATATGAAAGAAGTGTCATAGCTGGAAATCACTCAGACCATGGCAGCCTGCATGCTCTCTCTGCGTGAGGACTGAGACATATCCATGGCCTGACTCACCAGATTCACCACCTCCTCATGCTCACATTCAGTCCTGCAGATGATTTTTTTTTTTTGCACTGTTTATGAACGGAGGCAGCGGCCTACACCCACCTCAGAGCCATGAGTACTTCACGCTCAGTCATGCCTGCCTGGAAATAGCTCACACAAACACAAACTGCTCCAAAAATGCTTAAGGTGAAGTAAACATAATTCATTTCTCCTACACAAATGACTGTGACATATCCCAGAGTATATACTAGTTCATCTAGTGTACTGGTCCTGGTACAGCACTAATAAAGATGCCACAAAGAATTATTTGGAGGAAAGTTGGGCCACCAGAACATTTCCCTGATCCCAACCTCTCTTAACAGTGTTGTTTATTCACACAAGGCATGATTCTTTTCAGCTCTCTTCCTGTTTGGCAGACACTGTATTATTTATAGAGGTCATGTTGACATTATTGTATGCTCATCACTAATATGCAGGTTGTTCCTGTTGGAACAAGAAAAACAAAGTTTTGCACTATATTTTAATGATACTTATTTTGAAGTTGTCTTTTTACTATAGTGTGTGTACTATAGTGTAAAAACATGAAATATATTTAATGTATTTAAGATCTGAAATCTACAGTCATTCTTTATTTGCAGACTGATTTGTGTTTCTGCCCCATCAGAACTTTGCACTTTGTCCCCCCAGGATAAAAAGTTTGGACACACCTGCCATTAAAGAACTGGTTCCTTAGAACTTAAAAGTGTGTTTGGGTGTGTGTGTGTGTGTCCGTATGTGTGTGAAGAGCCCTTTTAAACATTCTACAGTGTAAATGTTCAATACAAACTCAAGATGTACCAGACCTGTATGTCCAGTTGTATCCATTTAAATACCATCAGTGTAATTACATGGTGATTAATGTGTTAATAAAGTGCTCATTTATTTTTTTCTCATTTACAGCCCAACCACTGATTTCTGTGTGCTCCAGACAGCCATACATGTCAGAAAGCTTTCTACGACACCTTTTCAGGTCTAATAACTTTCACATAGGCACAAAGAATTGTACTTCTGTGACTGGCATGTTTTTTAATGTTACGACTTAGGATCAGATATAAGGCCAGAGTGAGTGGGGGCACGTCAGCCCTGACTTAAAGCACACCCAGCTTCCTCAGGGCTAAAACAACAACATAACTGCTGAGCATACGTCAGAATGTTCTTCGCCCCTATTGGGTGTCTCGAGACGTGCCCCTCGAGTGCTGATACTCCTGACAAAGAAACATTCCCCTAGATGAAAAACACACTTACGACCCAGCCTAAAGGAAAACAGTGTTTGGTCAGTTACAATCATGCTTGATGCTGGCAGCAGATCTTGGCCCCTCACGAAATTAGTAAAAGATCGAATATGTCTGTTTTGTTCATGACCATGAAAAGGCTGCCTGGTTTCCAGCAGTTCTTTGTTCATCTGTTTGACTTTTTTTATTTTGCTGCAAAAATAAAGTGAGTAAATGATATTTTTGGGATATTAATTATTACACCAATCCTTCTAAAGACCTTAGCCCTGTCTGTGGGCCTTTCCTTAAAGGTTACACTGGACTAGCTCCCCATTATTAGTATCAGTATCAGTATCACTGCTTCATTTTCAGCTGCTAATGACATAACATGTACGCTATATGCAGGTCTGTGATTTTCAGTTGCAGGCGGACAGTGTAAATTAGCATACAGCTGCAGTACAAGCCTGTGGTTTGTCATGAAACTTGCTGAGAGATGACATTTAATGTGACACTGTTGGCCCAGCGCCTAGGATTTCCCCTTAAAGAGTGGGTAATTCCAAATGCTGTATTGCAGAAGTAAAGTCAAAGGCATGTAAGAGTTCTACACAGAGTGGTATGATGTCACTACTAGACCTGCTTTCTATCACTACAGATTTTCACTTTACATCCACTTCTAAAAGTTTAGTTTGGTAATTATCTGAAAAAGTACGCTACCTCAGGCGCCTTGCGTGAGTACCGCTGGCATAGCAGTCCTTTAATAACGGTCGCCAGACACGAAACAAGATAATGACTCAAAATCTGAAGTTTGTTAGACACCCTTTTTTATTGACTTCACATACAGCGCTAAAGCTCAAAAATGATATGAGCAACAAGGCAGTTCAGTGAACAAAACAGAATTAAAAATTCTGACATTAATGCCTCAGACACATCAATGCCTCAGTGTGAAAACCTAAAAAGGACCAAAAATATTGCCTTATGAATTTAACTAGTAACTTACCATCTACTACACTCCTAGTTGTATAGCAATGGTGTCAAAAGAAAAATAAGTATATCCAACAAAAAAACAAAACAAACCTAAAGACAAAAAAATCTTTAGTTTCAATGTAATTCAATGTCAAGAGGTTTTATTCCATTGGAGCGGTCTATTTACATCTCAGGATTTAAGAGGCAGGATATTTATATTTCGGGATATAAAGGGCAGCCGTCCTGTTCAACTGATATAGCGAAATTAAAATCAATAAAAATTGGGGATACCTGTTTTTCTTTGAGATCCTGTTTCCACTCCTGCATTTTCCCAGAATCTTTACACAAGGTTTTGTTTCAAATACAGCAATTTCAGCACCTTTTGTGATTTTACTGTACCGTGCTTCATCTGCTTGCCTGTTTTATTGGAGCTGTTTTCGAAACTCAGAGCTCGGTGCGGTTGAACGCTTGTGGCACACCTGGTCTGTATTAGCGCAGCACACTCTCTACTCGGGGAGTGATTAGGTTAAAAAATAACGCCTAATACGAATACATATATATATTGGTATGTTGCTGGCTGTGTTTGAGATGGTGTCTGTTGTCTGTGTTTACGGTGGCGGGTGTGAGTGAAGGGTTAACTCTCTCCGTCTCTCTCACGCTCTGTTTATTTCTGGACGTGTGACGCAGCGGCGCTCCTCCCCCGCGACTACATCACCGTTTATGTCGGCCGTGATTGGCCCGCGGCTGTTGCTGTTGTTTCTAGTGGAGGGGGGGTCAGTATATAAACCAACTGCCCCTGCGCTTCTGCCCCGACTCTGCTGGAGGAACTGTGCGCGAGGGTGAAAGTAAACAGCCTGCGCCTTGTCGTACCAGACCTCGAGCTTTTTCAGCCGTTCCCCCCGCTTTGATAAATAAATGCCCACTGTAGGCGGCGGAGGAGTGAAGCGCGAACAGCCCGAGGAGGAGACAGACACGGTAGACGCCCAGTCCAGGACTCGGAGAGCCCAGCTTAGGCTCCAACCCCCCGCCGCCTCAGCGCGCCAGGACGCCTTGCCTTCTCCATGCTGCGAGCTCGAGCCACGATGAAGCCGGAGATCACCGCCGCCGTGGGCTTTCTGTCCAGGTTCCTGCGGGTGAAGGGCCACGTCAACGACCGACAGTTGCAGACCTTCAGCCAGACTCTCCAGGACATGCTGGCAGGTGAGAGAAAAACAAAGAGAGGAGCGCTGCGTCGTCGAAAAGTAGCTAGCTAAGCTGGGTTTCAGTGCGCTTGGTGAGCAGGAAGTTGGGGGAAACGCAGCGGAGCTCTTTGTGTTGACGGTGAATTGGAGCCGTTGGCCTCGGAGACGGAAACACCAACGGCTCTTTCTTTCAGCGGGACACAAACTTCACCGAGTCAAAAGTTAGCTGTGTTTCTGTTAACCACTTTATCAGAGTTATGTAACACTGAGCCAAACTTCAGCGGATGAGGCCCCCAGCTCACTCAGGGTCCTCACCGCAGGGGGTTTGGGTGGTGTTGACCATATTATACTATATTTTTATTTTACAAATTAAACTGTGAAGACTCCTAACATATTTAGCTGTCTGTCCTCTCAGTGAATGTAGGTGAAGGGACTCAAACTTTAAAATAGATAGACGTGTGTAACAGTGGATTATCTCTTTATAACACAGCAATAATCATGTAACTAACGCCTGTGTTTTAGTTGTGAAAAGGGGCCTCGCTGTGTTAACAAAGAGATATTTTTAGAATTAAATAATCTTGTTCACAGTCGTTCAGAATCTTTTATATGACTCAGACGTAATTAACTCAGACGTAGTTAACTTCATAAGACCGAGACCTTAAGTCAACAATAGTGTTAGTATATTAGTATAGTATAGTGTTAGTAGTAAGTACCAGTGGTACACTCACAATGTTTTTATTTTTAAAATTAATATAAACACAGTTTGCTTCTAAAATCAGAGATTTATTTTTTTCACGTTACATACACATATGTTCAACAAAAACAACACAAAGCTGCACGAAATTGTAAGGAACACAGAGAGCTGTTGTGAGCACAAATGCTAATGCATTGCTGTTTTATTCCTGGATGAAATCACCTACACGGCCCACCCCGGCTCGTTGTACACAGACGCTGAGCCTCTGTTTTCCAGTACTGTGTGTCTTCCTGAGTTTAGAGTTCTCTTACTTCCTCCATTTTATTTAATTCGGGAGCAGCGGTGAGTGTTTGTAAACAGCTGTACTTGTGGCTGCTCTCAAACAAAATGGCTGCAGCTGGGGGAGGGGAGGACCAGTCCTTGCAAGTTTCAGTGGAGGGGGGTTGGGGCTGTTCATCAAAACCCAAACATAGATAAATTCAGTTTCTGGATACTCGTCTGATTTCCCTTTCTGTTTCTTTGCATCTGGAGTTGCCAGAAACTACAACACACACAGTACAGATTACTGCACAATAGTGATCTTAGAAAAATCCCCTCTGTTTTTATCCAAGTTGGCTAGTTTTCCAGTCGGCCACAGCTGGAGCATAGTAAGATATATGTACGAGACAGAGGTGATACGAAAACACGTCAGTGAGAGGCGGAACAGTCTGGCCTTCTTCCTTCATGGCTGCCCTCTTTATATACAAGAGATTTATCTCAGCTTAAACCTGAATAGCCACAACAACACGATACATGAAAATAAAAAATGCCAGACCTTCTTATGGTAATCTAACATATGTTCCATTATTAAGATGCTTTTATGTTAATTCATTGGTTAACTCAAAATTGTCAGTTTTGTAACCCTCACTTCAAAAACGGTATATTTCTTTAATCAGTCTTTTTGTCTTTTCATGTTGTTTGTGTTGGAGTAGATCAGTTGTGTGGTTCTTCTTTTTAGCTCTAGGTCATTATGGTGGGGTTTACTGTCTCTTATACTACACAGAAGGCATGAATTTAACCTATGTCTACAGGTGGCCTGTGGGGCCTGGCCTATTTTAGGCCTTTGTAAAGCTGTGGCCCAGCCCGTTACGTCAGATTCACGTCCAGTAACCCAGTACTGACTCAGAGAGCGAGGAATGAAAGCAGTCTGGCAAAAGGGATCCGGATAGACAAAGCTTGTGTTGGGTTATGGTGTGCTTTGGGGTACTTGGATGATTTGCACTCTGCTGTGCGTCACACTGGCCCCCACATATCATGTTACAAAATCAGGTTAAAAAAAATAACATTAATTTGTTGAACATGTTTGACGGTATGTATGTGGATTTCTATATATTGCATGACTTTCGTAGATTTTTTCCTAATGCGGTAGGTCGATCAAGCTCGCCGTCTCCTATTTTGGTGAGCAGCTGGTTAAACTGGCCCTCTGTCTCTTTAGGAGCAGAGCTCCTCCTCTACAGCTGCTCTGCCAGGGCCTGAACCTTTTGCTCTTGTTGTTCAGCGCCATCAATTGAGGACTTTGTGATGCTCGGGCCAAAAGGGGATTGTGCAATCAAATGGCCCTGTCCTTGTCTGTCACGTAGCCCTTGTAGGAGACCGTTTATGGCTGTTTATCAGTGTTTCACTGGTGGTTGTTTTTTTGGACTGCAAATAAAAATCTCCTTAGACTCCTTAACATTGTTCCACTGTACAAGTGGTGAAGACATTAATAAGTTTATTTATTTACCATTTATTTATTTTGCCTCATTGACAGTTTTCTTTAAAATATGTATTACCAGGCCCACATTAGTTTAAAAAAATGGGGATTTTTAGATTGAAACATCATAGCTGGTTAGCTTAAGTCTAGACTTGACCAATTATTACAAATCTAAACTAAGCTTTTTAAGGTGTTTTTTTTAAATTGTGTCTAAACTTTATTTTTTTTTATAAAACACTCCACTAGCTTATTTTACAGCGAACATTGCAGTGTTTTAATTTTGGCATTTGATTATTAATAAATATCTCAAGTATTTATATGTTCATGTACTTTGTGTGTTTATATATTTTTCACAGTGGAATAACCATAACGTTTTTTCTTTCTCCCCACAGAGCAGTACAAACACCACTGGTTCCCCGACCGTCCCTGTAAGGGTTCGGGTTACCGCTGCATCCGCATCAACCACAAGATGGACCCTCTGGTGGGACAGGCGGGCCAGCGCATCGGCTTGAGCATCCAGCAGCTCTACCTGCTGCTGCCCAGCGAGTTGACGCTGTGGGTGGACCCCTTCGAAGTGTCCTACCGCATCGGCGAGGACGGCTCCATCTGCGTTCTCTACGAGTCACAGCCCTCCCCTAACGTCAGCAACAGCGCCTCCACTGGAACCAGCAACAGCTCACTGGTGGACAGTCATATCAGCTGCAAAGAAGAACTGCTGGTGCTGGGTCGGACCAGCCCGGCCAAACCCTATATGATGACCGTGTCCAGCTAAAGGAGCTGCGTCCGGTTGGTTTTTAAGATAACAACATAAGGAAAAGAGAGAGAAAAAAAAGCAGAGGATATGGCCTAGTGTTCAGGTGATGGAAACCTCGTAGGTTTAATTTTGCTCGTTTGGTTTGTCTGTTCTGTATTTGTGTTGGATCTACCAGAGGCTCAGACCCTGGGGCAGCTATGAAGACCATTTCCCCTGTTTCCTGGAGCGACTCGTCTCAGACTGGGGGCTTTTATTCTCAAACATCAATGTTGACTTTGCACTTTTCCACACGCCGTTTATTTCATCTCACCGCCACCAATGCAGCTCCCTCTAAATATAGGCTTTCTGAAGCCCAGGCATGGCAGCAGTTGCACTGGTGCTGAGGGGCCGCCTCTCAGAGCCTCTTTGTTTTTTAAAAGCTCACGTGTTTTTGGACCACAAGGCGCTATTTTTTCCCTCTTCTTCTCAGCGCCTGGCGCACTGCTGTCGTCCACTCTTTGACCTCTTCTCCTGGGCTTCAGTCTGACCGGCTCAAAGTTTCAGAAACCCCAACTTCTTCTCTGTGCTAGTGCTCTGGAACGCCCGTGTCTTTTTCGCTCTGCCATGGCTGTCGTTTTTGGCACTGTGACGGAAATGTTCTCATACTGTTTATGATTATTATTGTTATTATTTTAGAGGGGAAGGACTTCTTCTCTTCCTTTTGGATGAATGTCATTTTACAAAAAGAATCAAATTGATTTAAGCCCTTTTGTTGTCACGCCAAAAGAAAAGATGTAGCGTAGCTGTCCAGGTCTGCTTAGAAGACATTGAATGCACTTTTGACATTTAGAATTGTGTGGGATGTTCATTTAAAACAGCCACATTCCAACTTTTTGAATGTCCCATCATGCCATTTCTTTTCTTCTTTTTTATGTTTTTTTATTTTCTGTTAGTCTGAATGTGGAGCATAGCAGATTATGCTCTCTGTTCAGAAAACAACCGAAATCTTTTCATTTCAGACCCAGGACCAGCATCCCAGGAGCACTGTAGAATAAAAGTGGTCATACAGGGCGAGTGGGAGAGCGCTTGAATTACTTTAACTGCAGTGTTTTTGGAAAACTGGCCCCAGGTCGTTATTGTTTTCTGTCATGTGGTGCAGTTTCCAGCCATTTTAGACACACACAAAATAAGTTGCGTGAGCGCCTCTTTTATTTTTATTTTTCCTTTTTCTTTCTTTCTTTGTTTTATTTTAGCAAAAATGTCAGGGAGATCTGAGTGTGGATGGAGGTCTGGCTGACCTGCACTGGCCTGGAAGCACTGTGTGAGTGTAGTCTGTGAGTGTGTGTGTGTGTGTGTGTGTATGCTGAGGAAAAAAAGAACCATCCTGTGTTGAGTTTTACTCCCAAACTGTCCCAAACCTCAGAACCCACAGGGCCGGGCTGTGGTCCATTCCTCTGTCTCTGAGAAGGGAGGGAAAAGGCAGATTTTGTTTTTTGCTTTCCAGTGTTTTCTCACACAGCACGCAGAAGCACAGGGCTCACAGGGCCAGAGGTTCGGAGACAATAGCGCCATCTCCCCCCACCCTAGCTCGGAGCGCACAGTGACACATATCATCCCTCTCTCTCCCCAGGCTGGGTGGAGGAAGGGGGTCAAACGCACCAGACCAGGGCAGCTAAATCCCTCCCAATGACCCCCCTCCACCATCGATACACTCAAAAAACAGCCTAGGAGGAGAGGCCAGCCAGCACACAAACACTTATGTGCGCTCCAGACCCACTGAGCCTTACTGAGGGTGAGAGAGAGAGAGATACAGAAGGGGAGAAAGAGAGAGAGAGAGAAAGAGAAGGGAGTTTAATGGTACCTCCTAGCCTCTGGTCATGGTGCTACTGATGGATTCATGTTGAATCTGTTTACACAAAATCAGATATGAACTGGTGTGAGTGCACTTGTGTGGGGGAAGGTCAGGTCCGTCTGTGGGGAGGCAGGCACTGTGTGTGTGTGTGTTTGTGTGTGTGTGTGTGTGTGTGTGTGTGCGTGCGTCTGTGTGTATGTTAGGAGGTTCTGGCCTTAGCTCTTAAGCTGCTGAGGCAGGATGCTGATGATCAGTCCTGCATGTGTGCTAATGCCTTTGACCCTAGAGGATCATGGGTAATGAAGCCAGGGTGTTGATGCACTGCCCTCCCTTCTCTCTCGCGCTCTGCTGGTGCTCCCTCTATTCGTTTCCAAAAGGCAGAGACCCTGTTCTACTCAGCTGGACAGCAGCACACATCTGTTAATTCTGTTAATTCTCATCTTCAACACGGGCTGATGCAATTGCGCATAGCAAGCTAATGAAGCCACGCTTATGCTTCTGATACTCTATTTAGGCCTACGTGAGACAAGAGAAGTCTGTGATTTTGGACGTAGCCCACTGTCCTACTTTTCACAAGGCATTCTTAAACTCAGACAGGCAGCACTCCCCCCTGATTCTCCAGAGGGTTTTTAATATTCAGAGCGTTTTACCACACTCTGGTGATCTTAACCAAATTCGAATGGACAATTCAGATTTCTTTTTTTTTTTTAGACCTACGATTTTAGAACTACTAACTGTCCGCCCTCCCGCCCCATCTGCGCAAGAGTAACAGCTTCCCCTTTGATCCTGAGCCTCGTTCGAGTTCAGTTAGCCTTGGCGCAAATAGGTTTCTGAGATAGCGTGAAGAGCGTTTTTGGATAGTCCGAGGAAAGAGCACATAAAATGCACTAATATGTTAACATTGAAGTTATGTGACATTGAGATGTGAAAAGTCTCTACAGGAATGTATTGCCAAACTCAGGCCTCAGACATTCAACGAAACCCTTAACGAAGAAAGTGCATGTTAAGATGTGAAAAATGGAAGGGAATTTATTTGGTTTGTTTCTCGTCAATCTTTTTAAGCAGCGGCTAGAATTATTGTCACTTTCACATTTGGGGTGTTTTGCGTACTTGTAGAATGTATTGTAACTGTACAACATATGGTAGAATACAGACATAACATTACATATGGAAAGTGCCAATAATTTACATTTTGAGGTGTCTAGATGTGTTCCTTTTTGTATTTCATATTTTAACACTGATCGCTCTTTGATAAGTCAAGCCATTTGTGTCAGGAGTGTTGGCGAGGACCAAAGTTGTTTTGGTAAAAAGAAATATTAGTTTCCATGCTCTGTGCTGATAGACTTATCCTTTGTTGTTTTTTCTTTTCTTTTTTTACTTAAAACAAACAAAAAAACCTAGAAAAAAACTGAGCTACCCAAGATGAAAAGCTGTCTCTGTATTGTGATCTCCTGTCAGTACATCTTTTATTGTGTTTATTATTTTCTTTCTTTTCCTTGGGTATGTTGTAATGAACTGCTGTAAATTTGTACAGTTCATGTAAATTGATTGTGCGGAAGTTGTACAGATTTCTATATTTTGGAAGAAAAGGTTTTTTTCTCTGTAATAAAAGATTTCCTATCTTGGCAATGTTTCCCCCGTGAAGGTGGTCTTTTTTTTTCTTCCCCCCCGACTCGACACTCTCCTGCCTTTCTTGTTGGTACTCGGTAAGCAGCAGATAAAGAGGCTCAGGACATTGTTTTAAAATGGAGGAAACAGCTTCATTCTTTTGAGGCTGTTCTCAGGAAAAGGCAAGGCAGGCGGCAGACAGTGGATGTGAAAAGCCTGAGGGGAAGTTTAGCGTGACCTGTGTGGCTTTGCAGCTGCATCGCTTTGTTACAAAAAGGTGTGTGTGTGTGATTAGAAATAGAAAATGGACCATAAAAACCTACAGCCCTAATAACAGTCCTTACACAGTGGGCTTTTTACATAGTGAGATATGTATGTGCTTGTAGACAACAGCTATGAGAATAACCTGAGCTTCAGAATACTGACACTAGGAGATATTCTATATTGTGAGTGGGATACACATTTGTATCACTGTTTTGAGCTCCAGTTCGATTTAACATAAAAACATCATTAAAGCTTCAAAATGCACAGTACTTGCTTTATACATGGAAATGAAGCAACACAACTCGTTTTCTTTAATATATTATTTTTATGACGCCTACAGCATGTTAGTCCCGCCCACTGGACACAGCCAATCAAAACAGGATTCGTTTACATACGGCATCTCTATAGAGAGTCTATAGAGAAGCTTAAAATGATTGTGCCAAAACGTATGATGGCTGTTTATTATACATAAAACCGGAAAGTACAGAAGAAAACTTTAAGCTCTTTCACTTTTGTTCAAAGAGACGCATTTACTACAGCACGTATTTTTTTTCTACACTCAGCTGCCACAAAAAAAGCGAGCTTTCTTTTTGTGTTTTAATGGAAACTCTTTTCTCTTTCACCCTTTTTCTGTCATTCTCTTGAGCTCCGATCTCAAAATAGCAGAGTCTCTCAGCGCCAGCAGCAGCAGCAGCAGCACATCAAACACAACAACACAGAACAAGCGCGAGGCCTGGTCGGCGCATGCGCGGTGCAAAGCGCTGAGTCGTGTGAAAAAAGTGGGCGGATTAAACTGCGCTCTGTGTGGAGGCTTCTGATTCCTGAGGCTGAAGAAGAGAAAGATTTCATTTGCACGCAGAGAGAAAAGAAAGGAAAGTGGGGGGATGCAAAAGAGCACATGACAAAAAACAACAACAACAACAACTGGTTTATTCCAGGGGGAGAAGATGGCTGCTGTGTTTGTGCTCTAGTTGAGAGAAATCCAGGGCAGGCGCTGCGCTGGCTGTCCAAACAACCCGTTTGAGAGAAGAGATAGGGAGTATTTAGTGGAAGCAGAATGTTTATGAGGTGGGTAGAATAGCTTGAAATAATAAAGTGGAAGTATTGGTACTTCGATTAAATATTTAAGTCGCTACTAAAAGTACCAAACCTCCTTTACATGTTCCCTATAGAACTGCAGTGGAGCTCAGCATACTCAGCACCTCTCAGCCTAGGGTCTGTGGTGTTTTAGGCTGTGTTCTTCTGTTTTGTGGGACCTTTCTGGTCTAAAATTAAATGCTAAAGGTCAAAGATGACAAGTGTGATCAATATCAACCAGTCCAAGTGCTAAAACAACGACAGAATGTAACTCGAAGTCAGCCAGAAAAAGAATTAGGGAGTAAACATGAATCACTGCAGTGGATCTGAATAAAAGAAATAGCTCCCCTTTTCACAGATATTCTAAAGTAAAAGTTTCCCATCTGAATAAGACACAAACATGAGTAAATGTAGTTGCCTGCTTCTGCCTAGCACACTCTCAGAATGCTTTACTTATTCATTACCTGCAGCTCAGCCGTTCAGCGACCATTTCAGACTCTCTGCCAAGCATTTGAATTTAAACAGCTTTTAAAGGAATTGAGTCAGGAACCTCTTACTAATCTATTTTCCACTGAGTGCTAAACATGGCAAACATGCAACAAAGCCAGAGACACAGAGCACCATTTAGAGATTTAAAGTGCAATCAGCTTCAGACCCTGAGACTTTAAACATAGTAATAAGCCCTAGTGGGAACTACTTATTAACCTCTTCCTGCACTATAACAATATGCTGTTATAGTTATGAAAGTTATACCAAACCTTTCCCAAAAAGTTAAGGCAAAGTGTGAAAAACTAAAGCAGAAAGTAGAGGTTAATTAATTCTGTGTTATACTTTTAATAGCACAGATACACCATGTGTTATATGTTTATATGTTTTATCTTATGGACTTCATTAAGATTGCGCATTGCAAAGCAGTGTTATTCGTTTTTTGCTTTCTGCCAGATCTTCACCTCATAACTCGTCCTGCAGTTTTTGAAATAGAAACAGTTCCAATACCAGATTGTCCGTCTGATTGTGTGATTCGTGCTTGTATACAGTTTTTTGATTGGATGCATGGATTTTTATTTTTATATACAGATTTTTATTCACATAGATTATTAATAGGATAGAAAAGTGCATGCCAATCTACTGAACTTCTGCTCAACCGACAGACACCGTTACACATACACTGACTCAGGGCCGACCCCTGACCACGACTGTAGTGTTGGTTTGACCCGCACTCGTCTGTTTGTCATTCTTTTCCATCCCTTTTTTTCCCCCCATAGAGTCCCATTCATTTGCGAGCACACCCAAACGTTATGGTTACGTTAAACCTACAGCCACCAAACTGCATGTGCTCACTTAGGGCAGGTCCCCAAACACAGTCCCCTGTACTCCTCTACTTGTTGTTAATTCATCCCCTGTTCTTCGCACTGCTTAATCCTGCGTTTTCTTCAGGAAATGTACTTTTCTAGTTATTATTTCTAAATACACACTCATTTTAAATTTGGGGCCTAAACACATATATTCTTTTTCTAATTTTAAAAGCAACATTTCTTGCTATTCTTCTATTATACAGGTCTTCAGCTGTGTAATCTTACTGGGCATTTGTTGTTGTAGTTTGAGCTTAAGAAGGCACACATTTTTAATGGGAGACGGTTCTGGACTGCAATCAGGTCAGTCTAATGCTTTGTATACAAATAACAAAACCACTTTTAATATTTTTTTTGAACATTCACAATGTTTCTTGTGCTAAAATGCCTTGTACCAACCTTTCTGAATGTGTTGCAGGCATCCATTAAAAAAGCATGCATATTTACAAACAAACAATGAAGATATAAAGATAACATTAAATATCTTTGTCTGAATGTGTTTGTACTGTTTTTGTTTAAATACTGTCCAACTTTTCAAGCTTGGGTTTTTAGAACTGCTTATTAAAACTGGGCCAGATTTTGTAACAAAACCAGGAAGACTGTTTAGCAGTGAAATGATTGCTTACAGAGAATTTTTTGTATCATGTTTTCACATTTGACTTACTTACTTTAATTATTGAGCCAATCATTTTTGGATGTAAATGTGGAATTTGAAAGGATAAATGTAGAAACAGTTTAAGCAGTTATTGTATTGCCTTGTTGGACATCTTCCCTAATTCATTTCACTCTTTCTACATGATTGTCAGTTTTGTTTGTGCATGACCTGTTTTCTCTATTTACCTCCATAATTCTTAAGCCTTCCTTACATTCCTGCTTTCAGATCTGGAGGAAGACTTTAGGAGTTGCTGAACTGATGTTTGCCATTTTTAGCCCTGTTCTTGTGGAAATGTTTTTGGCTAGCCGCAGAGTGTAGGATGATTCTTGGAAGATGTTATGACTTGGCTTTCATTGTAAACACATGATTTTGAAAGCCTGCAAAAGTTTTTTCTATCAAAACTTCACTCAAAACTGCGAAGACTGCCATAAGTAAATGTAAAGCAGTAGTTAGCAGCTTTTGTTAGTAACTACTAATTAACCTTTGGTCTTTTTATTGTCTATCAAGTCTAGAAAGAGCTTATCGCACTAAAAGGATGGAGGAGACACTAACTTCTCTGATTACAATCTTGAGACAACAACACAGCATTATTCTTTAATATAGACTTAAATAGACCTGCACCGCTCAGATTATTATGCTCCAGTGAGCTCCATGAACCATCCTAACCATGAAGATTACATAATGTGTGGACCCAGTTGTTACTGCTTTGATAGACTTTGGTCTCCAAATGTTGAAAATTACTTAGTTAAAGTTATAATCTATTAATTAGCACTTCATTCAGTAATAAAAGTATCTGATTAACTTATTCTTTGCACTGAATGACATCCTGTTTTTATAAACATGGACAAAAACCCTAGTGGCAGCTAGTAGCAGATGTTAAAATTCATATACAAGTATGAGTTTCATAACCGTTATACTTGTATAATGCACCAAAGACTCTCAGATAAGGCAGTGTACAAACAGTACAAACCATGCTAAAGGTATCTCATTTAGCTGAGTGACGAGCCATGGATGTTTCACTCACATTTCAAATGTCAAATACACAACGTGACCGGTCTTCAGGAGTAAGCCTAACTTGGACACCAGATCAATGTGGACAAGCCATGTACCACCTGAATGACTAATATTTTCCAGATTCCAGTGTCTGCTGGTCAGAGGCACAAGTTTAGTCACAACATTAAAACCACCTCCTTTTTTCTATAATTAATTGTTTTATCAGGTCCACTAACTTTGTTGCACTATAATTACAGACCATCAGCTTCTCTGCTTACGTTGTCAGCTCCCTATTATTGTGTTCTAGAATGGTCAAGACCCTCACAAGATCCCTCCCACAAAGCATGTATTATATCTTGGCCATGCTTACTGCCTTCCTCCGACAGTAGCACGTTGCTGGGTTTTATTTGTGCTTCTCTCTATTTTTTGTCCATTGGATTCAGTTTACTGTGCTGCTGCTTTTGATCTAGACGTCTGTGTAGGACTTGAGATGTAATTGAGAGGAGCAAATAGGCTGAGATGGACAACAGCTCTGCTGCAGCTGCTCGCCACCTCTAATGAGACTCATTCTCCTGAGAGACGTCTTCCATTGTGTGTTCTGTGTGTTTACTGGCAGTTTTCTGCATGTGTATGTGATTTTTTTATGCCTGCATCTAACAGTGCTAGAGTGGGCTTTTGTGATGGAGACCTTTGTGTTCTCACCGTTTTTGTATCAAGTAATCTAGATGTGTGTGTACGTGTGTATATGTGTGTGGTTTGGTGCAGGTTCCTGTTACGAGCCTGTGTGTGTTCATGCACATATGTGACACAGTTGCATGGTGAATATGTCTCTCATGTTGCTATGACTCAGTGGGTTTCCTGTGTTTTTGTATCTACCTTCTGCTTGAGGCTACAAAAGGTGGAGCTGAGAAAATGCAGCTGTGAGAGCGCACATCTGCTCTGTGGGAGAGAACCTCAGACCAGGTTTTTCCAGTTGGAGATGTTCTCCCCTGGTCTTCGCTCCAGGCCAAGGCTTGGCATGGTCTACTTGGTCTCTTTAAGCGTTCCTCAGGTGATGCTTACGTTGCATTTACCCGATAGTCACATGCTCCTGTCTCCAACTTGTTAAGCTCTCATTACGTTCTCATTTTTTCTCAGTGAAGGTAGACTACTTTAATGACTCAGTGTGTAAGTCTTGTTTAAGTGCTTAGTTCTGGATAAGCTAAAGTCTAATCCTAACCTGTGACCAACCCTAACAAGTAAGCTGCAAATAGATAGACAAATAATAATAGCTACAAAAACTGCAATTTCCCCCTGGGATCAATAAAGTATTTCTGATTCTGATTCTGATTAAGTCAAACATTATCCAAGTCAGAAATAGGGATGTGCACAGATTCTTGACTAACTCTTCGATAATGGATAAATTATTATTTGGGTATTTAAGAATTATTGCGAGAAGATGGAACAAATATACAGGCTAAGAAATTATTTGATTTTATGTTTTAATAGGAAAGTAAAATGTGACAATATTGCTCGTATTTGTCTGACAACCTAGCATGTTGCTATGTTGTCATCGAATCTTTAGGTTAAATTATTGTTTTGGTTGAAACAGTGTCCACTTTTATCTGTCTAACTGGTGCTGTCATCTACAAATAAAGTCTACCACTAATGCTGATTTACTTTTTCTGTTGTTGGGTTTTCTCTTTGTCAGGATATGTGTTCATTGTGGATGCTTGAATATAAAAACAAGTTAAAGAAACTTGCACAAAAAGTTTGTTTAAACTTTACCCATAGTCATTTTTACTTGAAGTGACATTCATGGATAAGCATTTAGGTCAGGAAGCAACATTAACACCAACACTGTCCTGTTCATACCAGTTAGCAGAGAAACAAAGCCTTCCACAGTTCCCCAAGCCATAGTGCTTCATAGAAGTGGTGGAAAAGTAAGCAACTGTTTGCAATCTGCATTGAACGCTTAATTCTCCAGGCCTAAGGCAGTTGGTGTGTGCTCTCTGGGTATCGTTTCAAACTTCAGGACACCTGAGAGATTAACACCCAAGCTTGTGTACACACTGAACTCCAGCGTAGGCTGTTATTTGGTTTTCCTATTCACTTCTTATCATGAAAGACCGTTAGGAGGAGGGTGCACTGCTGTGGCCTTTGGAGATGATAGCTGGGTAATGAGGACATCTCCAGTTGTATGTACAGAATCTGGCTCTACCAAGGACATGTGACTGACCTAGCTAGAGGAGTCTCCCATTTTTAGAGCAGCTGTTTGGCATTGGGGTTGGGCTTTCCTCTTATAGAAGAAATTTTGTTGTATGCCAGAAATGTCTATGTTGCAGTTCCTTTCCTGCCACGTCTTTTAGGCTTTGTGGAACTCTCAAGAGCAATACCGCACTCTGGTGTGTGTTTCTGTCTCTCTGTCTCTGTCTCTGTCTCTCTCTCTCTCTCTCTCTCTCTGTGAAGGTCATTGGCCTGTGGTATCTAGGGGCCAAATGCTGACTCAGAAAAATTCCCAAAGAGGGAAAGAAAATCACCCAGCTGGTTTTGACTGAGAAGCAGCCGAGGCATCTCAAACATTTACCTTGAGTTGCATGAAACATAGCTTTCACACAACTTGACATTTGCGTGAAGCAATTTTGAAACAACCTAAAGTTGCATTCAACACATTCAACTACTCCTGAGGCCATGCAGTGCTGTATTCGATGCTATTATATTCTAAACTGTGTGTATTGCCTGTGTTTGCTGTGAAGCTGTACTCAGGAAATCTGCAGGTATTCTTGTCGTTCACATTCAGATCTTTCTGTTCCTGCATTTCTTTATATACTCGCTTCTGTCACACATGTGCTTTGTTGCTGCTATTGTTGGCAACAAACTCTAATGTGTTGAAGCCCATAAAACCACAAGTCTTTCAATAGATTTTCGGGTCAGTTTGTCTGTACGACTGGGTGCAGAAGAAACAAAGATCTATTCTACAGACATCTGGCTCTCTGGCGTCAATTTGGGTTTGGATCCAACACTCCACTAAACTGCCAAATTAGCAGCTCATATTTTTTGACACCGGCTTCATTAGAAAGTCATCTGTGAAGTGTTCTTTATGGATTTGAAGCATTTTCACTGTTGTCATATGTATTTTTACCAGCTGTCAATGCCATTGTTTCCATATTTACATATGATTGGCGTTTATCTGGCTAGGATTGTTTACTATATATTTGAGTTTTTGGTTTGTTATGTGTATATTAAGCTTTAAGCTGGCAATACGTCTCTCACTTATCCTTTTCTACAAGCAGATCGTTGTGGGCCTGTGACTGAGTCTTGCCTTTTGTAAGAATTTTCTCCCTTTCTCTCCCAAATGAATCTGAGCTCCGTGTAAAATGAGGGGGCATCAGACAAGAATGAAAATAAATCGACCTACATAAATCATGATAACAGCATGAAAGCAAGAAAAATAAACAGTGGCACAAACAGCTAAAAATGTAATTGCCATGGCTCAGGAAAATGAGGAGGATGATGATGAGGATGGATTACATTATACAAATCAGGTATCATTTTGTTTCATGTAGGTAAGTAACCATAATGCATGTAAGTTTTACAGTCAACAACCAGCCTTAGCCCAGGCATTACTCTCTGCTTATCATTTCTCCAATTACATAGTAAGATATGCAAAAACTACCAACATATTTCTATGTTTTCTGATGCCAAGAAATGATAAAATCTCAAGACAATCATAATAAAATATTTTACTCTTGTTTTTGCAAGGGTTTCAACAAAATGCCTTTTAAACATAACCTCCTTTAACTCTGCACATTAAATATTTATTAATCAGCCTGTGGTTGATTGTAATAAAATTATTATTCAATAAGTTCTAGAAATTATTCAGTAGCCACTGCAGTTAACATATAAATGATGTAGTGATGAGAACGAGAACTGAAATCTGGACTGAGCATTTACTGTTGGAGGGGTTAAACGTTGTTAGTTACCATTGTTTGTGAGATAAAAAGCTATAAATGCAGATAAGGAAAAAGAAAAGGCTGGGAACTGTACTGAACTCAACACGTGGCAAATTTAAAGCCCGCTGCTCATAAACAAAAACAACCGCACACGCTAATGCAACTCTGCGTGTTTCTGAGAAGTGAGAGAAAGTCAGCGCTTCAGCTGTTTCCTGTTTTCTGTTGAAGAGAACACCACAGACCTGCGAAGAGAGAGAGAGAGAGAGAGAGAGAGAGAGACGAGAGATAGCATGTAAATACAGGCTGAGCCACAGCTTTCCTGTGCACTTCTTGAGGCCTTGAAACTGCCAGTAATAGCCTATTTTAAAACAGTACATATCACCTAAACACACACAGCACTCGCCATCACACCCTCCATATCACTTCTATTAAGAAACACTCCCACACACTCCTACACAAGCCTACATACGTAAAAAAACAAAGCCCAGTTCTTGTGTGACTCACAATACCACGTTCACTCCCAGCTGGTGTTTTTCTTCTCGACTGTGTTACGTCCATCAGCATTGTTAGCTTCCCTACATGTGATACGCGGGCCTTGCACCTCTTCAGCTGAGGGCTTAAGGAAGTGCCTTTAGACTAATACTGTATATCCAGGCCTAGTTAGTGGAACAGAACAGATCAATATTTACTTATAGTGGTGCACATCGTTCTCTGTGCTGTCATTCCGTAAGGCATTAGTGTAAACCAGACTATAACTCCTGTCCACGGAGCAAGAGGGTGTTTTTTTATCTTCAAATGTGCAGGTCCTACGTCAGGTCCTTGGCTGTTTTTCATTCCAGCGAAATGACCTCTGGTTATTGTACAATCTGGCTGGACTTCCTTCAGTGTCCCAAATATTTGTGAGAAGACAAGCCCCAATCACTCTTATCGACATGAAGATCACTCTTATCAGCGGTAAACAAGCAGGGCATTCACAGCTTATGCCTCAATGAGTTACTTATTTATCCAAACTGTGCAGTCCACAAGTACAGTGGAGTGTAATACTACCTTGTATGCACAGTGCCCATCAAACATTTTGGGATAGGATACCTTTCATTCAAAGGATCTTGCTGTTTTTCTTTCGTAAACTGAAGGCACATCTGACGTTTACTACTGTTGGACTAACTAACAGAAAATCTGGTTCCATTGACTTACATTAAGAGTAAAGTATGTTTTTGGTCTCTCCTGTAAAGTTGGCATTTTGGAGATACTTGTTTGGAAAGCGATGATATTCTGCATCATTTGAATGCGACAGCTGCCTTTTACATTGTGTGACAATGTCATTGTTAATGGACCAATAGAAATACTCCAAAATCACTTGGAAATAATTCTGGTCCCATTGACTTCCAAAGCAAAGTTTTTGCCCTCTTCTGTGAAGTTGCCATTTTGGAGACTGCTTCCTTTGGACAGTAACGATATTGATCATGGAACATCTGTTTGAAGTATCAGTCAGTTCTAAACATCTGAGCAATGTCTGCCTCTAATAACAGTGAGGATGCTTTGCTCAACATTAGTTACAACATAGAGTGTTGTAGAATTTACTCAAAATATTAATGAATAGCTTCACTAAACTTTCAAAACCAGTAGTAAGTTAATACTTAAGAGGCGTGCACAAGTACATCTACGGAGCTGACTAAGTGCTTAAAGTGTGGCCTGTCCACACCACCCCAGTCCTCATTTCACCTCGAGCTCCAGGGGAGGGTGAAAAATAGCAACTGCAGGTGTTTGCAAAAAGCGAAGAGGCATTTGTGAAGAATGTGTGCATGACGTAAGGCTCAAGAAGGATTATCACACAAGTGCGCGCAGCTGTTGACGAATCGTTTGATATTCCAGTTCTGAGGTCGCAGCGTCTCAGCAGGCCCTGGAGCCTGTGGTTGAAGTCGTCATGGTTACCACAGCAGCTCTGGAGCTCTCCAATGGATCTGTTAGGTAAAGCCGTAGAGGTGGGGGGAGGAGGGGGCGGGGTATTTGCAAAACCCCAAGAGATTATGATAACATATGATCTTGGTGCAAAGGACATGAAGTCAGTCTGCGAGCAAAGACCATCACAAAAGTATTTAAAGTGGAGAAACAGATTTGGACAGCATCTGAGCAGCGTTCATTACCTGTTTACCCTGTAATACATAAACACGTACGCTACTGTGGAAAAGCTTTATCCTAGGAATTAGTTTATTTTCATCAGTAAGATGAAATGTCTCTCTGAGATGTCTTATTTTGCAAGAAGTAGATCATATCTTGTGCGCCAGTTTAAAGAACAAATTCTTTCAGCAGCGTTCTTGATTTAGCTTAATGAAGTACTGAGCAGTCAAACCAGGTATTAGATGATAATTGCAAATAATACTGTGTTGCCACAAAGAGGAACAGTGTATAAAAATATATACACAGATTGACAGTTTGTTATGTACACATACCATAAACACACTAATGCATGCACAGGCTTTTGATTGAGAGAGCACAGTATTGGGAGTATAGTTAACATTTAAAAGATCTTTTATTGCTAAGATGAGGTAAAGCATTACTAGCTCAGTAGTGATGTGAACGTGTAGGTGCTTGCTCAAAAACTATGACAATCCATCCGCCAAGCCTCCTTTTTACAGACATACAAATTACAATTCCACTTCTCCACTACTCTGCTCACAGAGTGGAACAAATTGAAGCGGACAGATTCTCTAAATGCTTCACAGATGACGCGTCAGTTGTGAAAGGTTTACAACGTCTTGACAACCTGTAATCAAAAATGACCTTTTTTACCTCGTTAGTTTACGTACAGTTCATGTTAGCTCTTGTTCCAGTTTGATCACATCACAGAATTCCAGCAGCAGAGAAAGTGCAGCATATTTTACGCTGAGAGGGTTAGTGTGTGTTGCACTGGTATGAGTGGATCAGACACAGAAGTGCTGCTGGAGTTTTTAAACAGTGTGACTCGACTTTTATCTTGTTGGTCCACCGTGTACATATAAAGTCAGAGACAATGGCTCATCTGTTTCTGCACAATTTGTGTTGGTCATCCTGTAATCCTTCATCAGTGGAGAGAGGATGCTGCCCACAGGACACTGTTGGTGGACTATTCTCAGATCAGTGTTTATGCAAAGTAACAGGAACAGATTAACTACAGTCTGTGGTTGTAGAAACACAAAGTGCACCTATATATAAGTAGAACTGATGGAAACATTGTAGGCCCGTTCTGGACATGCAAGTATTTAATTATGATTATTAGTTCATTATCACACTCGCACACCTTCAGGATTTTAAAGCTGAGTTTTAGAAAGTAGTGTCTACATTTACATGTGCTTGTACACACATACTCAGGAAACAGCTCCAGTCTGGTTCCATTGGCCTACTTTTGCCTGCGAGCCCAAAAGTGTCAACTCTCCTACCACGTACAGAGCCATTGCACACGTACACACATTCACAAATAGCTCAGCATGTAGAAGCAAAGTGCAGCAAAGGGCCAAATCAGATAAACAGCTGAACGTTCTCGGACCACTGGCCACAGAGAGCAACGCAACCACACCTCTGGCCGCGTCAGGGGCATACGTGCTGCACTCAGAGCGCGGATGTGTGTGTAGTTGAGAGGCTCACTCTTCACCCTTGCACTGTTTCGAGGCAGGAAGGAGGCTTGTGCAATAGCCGTTGTGACAGAGTTCATCAGCCAGGATTCAGAATTAGAGGACATTGTTGCCATAGCAGCAGGTTTTTTCCCTTCTTGGGACTAGAACAGCTCCGTAAGACGTAAATAAAATGAACTGTTTTCAGCGCGCTCCTGTCTCTCCAGTACTTTTCCATCTATCACTTATAGTGACTCGCACAGGAGTGACCGTCATACTCAGATCAGGTCAGCAGCAGCAAAAGAGGAGTGTGTTATCTCTGCTGTGAGTGTGTTTGTTGGTGTTGCATGTTTTTAGCTCTTTGAGGGGACCTTTTTGAACTTCTGGGATATGGATCTGATTCACATGAAGAACAGTGCCCTTTTACAAAACATGTAGCTTTTTCCTAAAACATTGTTGTATTTTATTTCTGGTCTGCTCAGCATTCCCACTAAAATATTGGACAACAAAACAAAAGGCGTAAACCAAAACTGAATGCAAAAAAAACGTCACAGCTACTTTTATAATGTGCCTTTGGTGATAAATGGGATGATATCTACCAGACTCTGTCCTGTAAACTATCCTGTATTTTGGCTCAACATGGGTTTTATGTTCATCTGGTTTTGTGAAAGTTTAGATCAGTAAGCCATGAGGGGCTGGACAATTCTATGGTTTACCTACAATGCACACTGGAATCTATTCACTGCAAAAACATACCAGAGAAACCAGAGAAGGTGTATAGACAAGAAATGACTGCTCACAGCAGGGCTTATTGGGTGTGAACCATGGTTTGTATGGCAGTGTTTACATTTCTAATAAATCACTCTAATAGAGTAATCACACTATTAGGTACGGTTTTAGTCTAACCACACCTGCCAGGTCTGAACAACAAATAGTAGGATCAAGTTTTATTGGCATTTAATTGAACAATATTTTTAATTTTATATAGTTTTGGAGCATTTCTGTTTGTCTGTGTACTTCTATAATGTGAAGGGCAGCTGGTGTACTTAAATAGAAAATAGGAAATACATTTCAAATGTAAATCTACGAAATAACATCAGATCTACAAGGTTACGATGGCAGTCTGGTTTTGGTTTTTGCAGTGTGATCCCAACCTAAAGAAATACAACATATACAATACCACTGAACTCCAGTGCAGACTTTAGAAAATAAACAGTGTGTGAAGACAGCCTGGAGTTCTTCATAGGGGTAGCAGAGTTGACTGTCTGAGACTGAAACCAGTGAAGCACAGAGTTTGCAAAACAGTTTATAGAGACATATTAATATGATATGCAACGTAGTTAGTCAATCAGTCAGTAGCCTAATTGCATTTTGTCACTCAGTCAGTAGTCAGTGTTGTTTTGTAAAATGTATTTATTTATTTGTGGGAACAATTAGATTCACCCACCACTTTTGGAGGTGTGATTCCACTCCTGCTTACAATGTGCCATAAGCCAAAGAGCCACCTGATCATCAACAACATTACATAAAGACGTAAAACTGAAAATACGTGTACGTTCACTGGTGGTTTTGGATTGTTAATAAAATGGCTACATCTGTGTTACAGACATCATCACCATCACTGTGAGGAAATCTGAGTTGTTAAGTTACCATGAACATCAACAACTACTCTGAATGTCTGTTTACTGTTCACAACCACTGAATTATACAGATTTGTTTTTTAAAAAAAGGTGGAATTCCCATTTGAAGTCAGGGTTGGATTAGATGCAGCACTTCAGTAACACAAAGCTCAATGGAAATAATCCACAAAGACAGGAATACAAACATGTATGCGTGAGTGTGTGTGCGTGCATGCATGAATGTGAACAATGCCACAAGTTGCTTGGAGAGCGTGCTGAGTGATGCCTTGCCAAAGAGGGGGCCGGCAGTTCCTTTAGAAAGTTTCCGAGGGTGTTGGGGGAGGTGGGGGCTGGGATTTGTATGGATTGCCAGATGGCACACACACAATATGTATATGTATGTCTGGTTGGGGGGGAGAAGCATGTAAACAGTGCCCCCTCCTTTTACCGTATTTTATGGTTGCTTACTTCTTGCTCTCTCGTCTCTCCTCTGCCATCTCGTCTCTCCTCCTCTGCTCTCTTCTTTCTCCACCTTTGTCTTACCATCATCAGAAACACAAGAGCCCCTAAGAAGGGATGTGGGGAGAGCGAGAGAGAAGCGCAGAGGCAGGTGGAGGAGGGGTAGTGTGAATATGGAAATTCCGTTGCCTTTCTTTCAGCAACCTGCAGCTGGTGAAGTGAAAACTCTTCACTCTTTCATTTCTCTCTTTTATCCCTTCATCCAACCTTCTTTGACACATTCTTCTGTAACTGTAGAAAACTGAAGAATGTGAGCTATGAATAGAACTGTTCAGTGTGTGTGTGTGTGTGTGTGTGTGTGTGTGTGTGTGTGTGTGTGTGTGTGTGTGTGTTTGAGTTCAGTGGAGCTGTAGTTTCCAGCTACCTTCTGCTCAGGCTGAAGGAGTTTTATTGCCTGGTCTGTATAGTCTGTGTTTTTTTTTTCTGAGTGTGTACATGCTGTGGGGGTGTGTCTACTGAAATCAGCCCATTGGCCCACCGTCTACACACCCACACAGCGGATAAGGCATAAACCTAAACCCCCAGGTTTGTATTCCTTTCTTTGTGGGGTATTACCACTGATTTGTGTGTTGCTATAGATACATACTCTTAAATAACATTACACTGTTGTTACACATTCTTTTGGGGTTTCTTTAAAAAAACATCCTTTAGAATATTTAATATTATTCTAAACTCTAGGAACTAAAAGGAGACATTGGGGTTCTTTTTCTTTATATAAAAAAAGTTAAGGTACCAACAAAGCATCTCTGCAACACAACTTTGACCTTCATCCTGACAATGTCCCCACAGAGCAATAAATACATGCGCCTGAGAACACTCTGTCCCCGAAAAGGTCACAGGAGTGTGAAGCCAAAGCAGCAAATCCTGTAGCTCAAAAATTGTCAGTAACATGCTCACATAAGAGAGAAAGCTGAGGAGAAAGAGCAAGAGATGAGGATGGATGATGATGTGCAGTCGTAAGGTTTGGGTGGCCAAACTGGTCAAACTTCATGTTCTGTTGAGTTTTTAAGTAAACATATGTTAGCTTTATGAATAATATGCTTAAAATCCTCTCTTATTTTTAGTGCAGTTTATATGAATTTCCTGGATTTAACATAAAATACAAAATGTGTCATAACTTTTGCACAGGCTCCATTTTTATTCATTCATTCCTCTAAACTGAGGCACTAGAGCCTGTCCCAGCACTCACTGGGTAAAAGGCATAAAAAACACACTAGACAGGCCACCAGCAAATAAACAGTATGTGTGCTTTCAACAGAGGGTGTGTAACTGGAGTGGAAACATATTATTATGACCCAATATCCAGAGTAACCACCAAGTGTACCACAAACAGCAGCTAGACCACTGGGAGACTCAATAAGGTCCTGGTAGGTTGTTACAGGTATCTGGAGCCATGGTGACTGCAGTGCATGGAAGGCGCATAGAGCACAAAGGGCGATCGAGATGGTCCCACAGATGCTCAATTGGGTTCAAGGCTGGTGAATTGGTAGTCCGGGGTAGTACTAGGTTATGCTCTCCCAACCAATGATGAACATTTCTAGCTGTGTGATGTTTCATATTGTCTAGCTGGAAGATCCCATCTGCCCCAGGGAGGCCAACCAGCATGTATGGGTGTACGTGATCTGCAAGGATGGGTTTATACTCAAATCAGTTGAGATGCCTTCCACATGGGCCCAGAGAATGGCATTAAAACATTCCCCAGACCATAATTTTGCCACCACCAGCTTGTGATCTTCCAGCAATGGCTGCAGGGGGAAGTGGTCATAATAATGTGACTCAAAAAATCAACAAAACATGTAAATTGACCCGAAGTGCTCAAACATCAGCAGACAACTTTTTGTCAAACCCAAGACTACAACAAACGAGAGAGCTAGAAAACTCTCTTGCCTTGTAAACCTTGTAAAGAGCTTGTCTGTGTGAGTGGTCATGACCATGTCAGACTGTACAATAACATGCTTTCACAGGAGTAAGACAGAGAAATGAGGATGGATTGGTGTGTGGCACTGTCAGAGAGAGCGCAGAGAGAGAAAAAGTGCTCAAGTAAATCACTGTCTGATCTATGAATCACACTCTTTCAGCACAAAACCAGCACAGATTGACAGTTTTAACTCCACACTAAATCCGACTGCAGTGAATGTCGTCACTGTTTCAGTCCGTAAGTGACACAAACCTCCATTCTGGGCTCACAATCAATAACGTACAAGCAATAAGCGATGAAAATGTCGCTGAAAGCTCTACTAAAGCTGATGTTTTAGACCGTGTGGAAGAAAAAGCCAAGAAACATCAACATGAAACATGATGCTGCCACAGAATTGTCACTATAGCAACAGGCCATAGCCTCATTTCCATGTGCAGTAATCAGCCCTGAGGCAAAGTACAGCTGTTTCTACAGCACTGACGCTTTATCAGCTGCTGCAGGAGATTTAAGATAAGACTTGTTGGATTGTTCTCGTAAACAACAACTCTTACAGGTTACTGTAGAAAGAGAGAGAGAGAGAGAGAGAGAGAGAGAGAGAGAGAGAGAGAGAGAGAGAGAGAGAGAGGTTATCAGAGAAGGACAGATATAAAGAGTCAGAACCTTGGGGGCCTGTATTAGAGTATATCTCCCTAATCACAGTCTTAATATGGCTGTATATGTTCAAAGCTGTGTTGTATACAGGTACACCATATGGGTTGGCACGTATGTTAACTCAAGTAAGTCCCAACTTACAGAGACCTGCAACAAAACAAACATAACCTAACAGGATTTATGTTTAACACACAGTCACCGTATCAAAGAAACTAGCAAACAAAGAACTCTACCTGTTTAGCCAGCATACTGCTTGTGGGCATCTTCACAGTGAAGCTGAGTCAGAAGTTTGGAAGCTTTCAGGACACATGATTAGTAGCTGGCTATAACACTGTTTTTTTATAAATCCAGTTGAAACGAATATTATAGTATGTTCATTGTGGGTGCTGGTAATATTGTTTTAATATAATACTGCAGTTTCTGAACACATCAGCATGTGTATGGGAGCTGCTCTGCTTTAATTGGCTTTTAGAAATTAATCTTTTCTATTTAATTGAGCTTTCTTCTAAATTGGTTAATAAGCTGAAAGTCTCACTCTGCAATGTTATTAAAAATTGAAATAGCAAAGCAAAAGCACTTTAGAAGCTAACGCTAGTAAAAATGATCACACACAGATTTAGTTCCATTTAAGAAAGGTCTATTACATGGAAAATGTAGTCAATTACTGTGATGAGAGTAGATGTGTTTGGTAAATTTCCATATCAGTCAATGCCAGAGTGGGTGATTGAGTCAGGAGAAATCCCAGTGGGCTGGTAGCATTTTGGACTGGTTACTGTGAGTACAGGTAAACACAGGTATGCTGAAAATATAGATGCTACATTCAAGGGTATATCAGTTGGGGTGTTAATTTAAAAACAGCACCCCTGCCCCTCCAACCTCAGTTTGCTGTATCAGTATATATATATATATATATATATATATATATATATATATATATATATATATATATATATATATATATATATATATATATGGCTAAGTACAGTGAGTATCAACAAACGGCAGAGCTAGCACGTGCAGCTAGCACAAAACAGATCTGACCGGTATGAACAGTACAGCAGCAGCAACAGCCAGAAAGCTAAAGGATTTACAGCAAAAGTGATTGAGTTTATAGCGCTAGATAACCATGTTTCAACCATGTTTCATGACTTGCTTGCGCTAATAACTACATGTAGCCCTGCCGTGGCATATAGCCCCGGCCTCGATCAGTATCGGCAATCGGCCGATCGTGCTGAAAGGTGATAGGCGATCGTAATCGGCCTCAAAAACACTGATTGGTCCATCTCTAGTGGTGACATAAGTGGTGACATTTACAAGTATATATGGCCCGTTAAAGTATGTAGTTTTTTTACCTGCCCAAAGCTGGAAACAAATGTAAAAAATGGTACTTGAAGTATTACATTTGCTTTGTGAAAATTCAATAATAAACATCTAACATTACTTGAAGGTAAGACATAAATGGATCATGTCTGCTGGGAAAGTATATTTTTGCCTACATGAAAAAGGTTTTGATTTTCAAATTGATCTTAACTATAATGTTGTCTGCTTTGGTTGTGCCTGCCATGGCCATAGCCTATCCTATTGATTTTAATGATTAGATTAAGGTTTGTTCCACGACTATGTTCATCATACATTCACTTTGTTGTCTTCTCTGGGTAGAAGTCGGGTCTGTGGTAACTCCCCTATTATCTTGCATACGTTAAAAAACGTGGGAGGGACATATCTCCCCCCCACCAAATTAGCAGAGCCTGATGGACATGCAGTCATCCAGTCTGACCAGACAGAAACACTCCCAGTGGTATTTGAAGAGTCTCTCTCTCTCTCTCTCTCTCTCTCAGCAGCTGTGGTCTTCACTATCTAGGCCACAGAAATAGTTTCCTCCACACTGTCTCCTATCAGTCAGCCTGCAGCCCTCTGCTCAGCCTTATACGGCCTGACCTGGAATGTAGCTTCCTTTTCAAACAGACTCATTTGGCCTTGTGTGTTTTGGAGTGTGTGCTGTGTTGTGTGTGTTTTTAAAGTTAAAGAACCCATTTAGCTGCTGTTGGAACACAATGTAATGGAACATTTACAGGAAAAACACTTATTTATAATTGTATGATAGTGTAACTGGATGTAATTCGGGCCATTACTTTTGGTCAGTTCATAAAGTATACACACATATAAAGTGGTATAAACAGGTATTTTTTAAATTATGTTGAAAACTTGAAAAATCACAAAAACTGTGTTTTGACCGCAACAATATTTTACTGACCACAATACAGTTTAATTGTAATATAATAAGATGAAAAGCACATGGTTTAAAAACATGTATCTGGGCAGTTGGTGTGTTTTTACCTGTAAAACCACTATGTAACATAAAAAAAGCAAACAAGAAAAACAAATTCCTTAGTGCTGCCCAGCCATTGCTTAGATTTGTTCAAATCAGCATTCCTAATTTAATTTAATAAATTGTTAGCTTAACCAGGTATTGGATGATAATTCCCAATGGTACAGAGCTGTATAATACCACAAAGAGAGATTTGGAACTGATTAACAAAACAAATGATCAAACACAGCACCACTACTTGTGGAATTTATGTTGTATGTTTATTCTAAACTGGAAGCTCCAGGACAATAGAAATAGCTTCTGGAGAGGGAACAGCAGGGTTGCCATGTGTGGCTGGTTGGGGGTTAGGACAGGATGTGTGTGGTACATTTATAAGTGTGGGTTGGTAAAGTGACGTAAAGTTTGGGCCTAAACATTTTATAATAACAGAGTAGGTATTCAGCATACCGGGAATGGACATGATCAAAACACGATGGCTAAAAGTGTCTGTTTACCCCTGAAAAGCAAAACAACTGAACACACAGCCTACGCTGCCACTGTAAAGAGAAGAGTAGATACACTGCATGCATGTTTGTGTATGGGTGTCTGTGTTGGTGGGATTGTGAAGATCTGGACTGAAGCTCACACTTTGAAATTCATATATGTATGCACATTTATATATATATATATATATATATATATATATATATATATATATATATATATATATATATATATATATATATATGTACACTGTATGGCCAAAAGTATATGGACATATATGGCCTCCTAATAACTGAACACAGGTTTCAGCCACACCTATTGCTAATGGGCATATAAAATCAAGCTCATAACTATGCAATTTCCAAAGATGAACACCAGCAGTAGACTGGGTCGTACTGGGTAGAAGAGCTCATTGACTTTGAACGTGGTATTGACTTAGATTATCACCTCTGCCACGAGTCAGTTGGTGAAACTTCTGCTCTGGTGAACTCTGGTGAACTAAGTGCTAATATTGTGAAAAGAAAGTGTCTTTCAACAGCAACAGCTCAGCCACACAGCAGTAGCCACATAAATATCACAGCACATAAAAATCGCCTACCTGGTGTTGTGTCACTCACTATTTAGATTACAAACCACCTCCGGATGCAATATCAATGTGATTTGTTCGTCAGGAGGAGGGTTTTGGAATGCCCCACAAGCTTATATAGGTGTGGTGCACAGGTCCACAAGTGTTTGGCCATATAGTGTATGTATAAATTGATGTTTTTGAAAGGAGAGAGAGAGCGACAGAATGGGCAAAAGACAGGAAAAGACAAAGAGAGGGATCTTCTTAGCTCCTACCAAGCTCTTCACATGAGCGCTTTCTTTTCCTTTTACTTTCACTCTGCTGTGATCGGGGACTCTGAGGGGAATTCTGTGCTGTGCTTAATTCCTATTGGCACTTTAGGAAACTCCCTACATTCCTCACTCAGAGGTGTCGAGGCTGATGAAACAGTGCACTGGTGAGCTGAAATCAGGTTTACTGTTTTAGCTGCTTTTACTGGAACAGTAGACATTCAGCTTACCTCTCTGACTAGCTTTGCTCACATAAAGTCGAGAGTACTTTTTTTTTCAGAGGAAATTTGGTACGTTCAGAATGCAGTGTTTTCCAGGTTGGAAGAGCCTGTGATTGTTTTGGTGCTGTTTGTTTTAGTGTTTGGTGCTGAAGCTTGTACCCAGGCTAAGGGTGCAGACATATGAATATATCTCAGTGGAGAAGATGGGATTTTGTTCTATAGCTGCTGTGTAGGTGTACATGCTATGTGTGTGATTTGTTGCAGAACACCCACCAGCCACTTTATCACATAGTGGTTTAAAGTCACTTTACTGTAGCTCTACATTTTGCTTTATGTATCAAGTGATGTCAAGTGCTCTTTATGTAATTCCTCAATATAACTTCTACATTGGAATGAAATGTCATTCTTCAGGTGCAACACAGCACCTCACCACAACAGCTGCAGCACCTCACACAGAAATACACAGAATACGGGTATATGTGTGAAACGGGTGTGGAATATGCAATTAAAAAAACAGACAATAAACAAACAGAACAATAATGCACATGGACAATCAAACAGCAGTAAATATGAATAAACATAAATGCAAGCTGTGTGGGGGTTGGACACTGTTTATAGGTGTATAGTCTCTCTCTCTCTCTCTCTCTCTGTGTATATATATATATATATATATATATATATATATATATATATATATATATATATATATATATATATATATATATATATATGTGTGTGTGTGTGTGTGTGTGTGTGTGTGTGTAGGATAATGTATGTATAGATACATTGGGTTATAAGGTTTGAATAGTGATCATACAGTATAGTGTGTATATAGTAATCTATAATTATTCATCTGTTGGCCCTTCCACACTCATCCCCCTCACCCTCATTGTTCTGGGAAGGCTTTCCACAAGATTTTAGGGTGTGTCTGTAGGATTGTGTGCCCTTTTGGTTGAAATACCATTTGTGAGGTCAGGCTATGATGTTGAGAAAGAAGGTCTGGCTTTCCTTCAATGTTCCAGTTTATCCCAAATGTGGACAGTGGGGTGGAGGTCAGGGCAGAGCAGGCCACTGGATTATAGCCATACCAAACTCATCAAACCACGTCTTTCCCGCACTTTGTGCACAGGAGCACAGTCATGCTGGAACAGGAAAGGGCCTTAAACTAAATTGTTGCCATCATAGCTGGAATCATGCAATTGTCTAACATTTCATAGTATTGTCTAGCATTAAAATGATCCTTCACTGGAATGAAGAAGCTGAGCCCAAACCATGATAAACAGTCCCAGAAAAGTCCCAGAGTCCTCCATTCTGGTAGCCTCTACCAAACCTAGATTCACCCCTCAGACAGTAAGATTTTGAAGCGTGATTGATTGATCATTTCAATGAACATATTTTCACTGCTTCAGAGTCCGATTGTGGTGTGCTCTACATTTCTTCAGCTGACACTAAGTTTTACACATAATGATCTTAAGCTTGTGTGCAGCAGCTCGACCATAGAAATCCGCTTCATTAAGCACCTAATACATAGTTCCTGTGTGGATATTGCCTTTGGATGCAGTTTTGAACTCTATATTGTGGAACGTAACGGGACAGAAAATTTTACATGCTACTTGTGGAAAAACTGGTATCCTATGAGCCCTGTAGTACGCCTCATTGTGTCCTGAGCCTTAGTACGACTCATTTGACTACCAGTATTTGTCTAAGGAGATACATGGCTATGTGCTTAATTTTAGACACCTTCTATATACATACACACAGTTTCTTACAAAAGTATTCAACCCCTTGGCATTTATTATTTATTAATTTAAATGTTTTTAATCTGAATTTTATGTAATCGATAAGAAATTGGAAAGTGGCATGTGCATATGTATTCACCCCTTTGCTATGAAGCCCCTACACAGTTCTGATGTAACCAATTACCTTCAGAAGTAACATAATTAGTGAAATAAAGTCCACCTTTGTCACATGATATGACAGTATATTTCTCTGAAAGGCCCCAGACTGTGCTGTAACACCACTAAGCAAGAGGCATCACTAACCAAACAACACCATCAAGAGAGTTGCTGTGTACAAGTAGCGTTGGGTTATAAAAAAAATACCCAAATCTTTGATGATCCCCTGGAGCACCTTTCAAATCCATCATCATCAAATAGAAAGAACATGGTATCAAAACAAACCTGCCTAAAGGGGGCTGCCCACCTCAACTCACCGACAGGGCAAGGAGGGCATTAATCAGAGAGGCAGCACAGAGACCATAGGTAACCGTGAAGGAGGTGCAGAGTTCCCTAGCAGAGACTGGAGTATCTGTCCACATGACCACAATAAGCCGTACACTCCACAGAGCTAGGCTTTATGAAAGAGTGGCGAGAAAAAAGCCATTACTTTAAGATAAAAATAGAAAAGAACATTTTGAGTTTGCCAAAAGGTGTGAAAGAGACTCCCCAAATATATGGAGGAAGGTACCACCAAAGAAAACGCAAACCCAACACATCACCACAAGAACATCATCCATGTTTCCCTGTGGGCATGTTTCTCAGCAGCAGGAACTGGGAAACTGGTCAGAATCGAGGGAAAGGTGGACGGTGCTTTTGAGACTGGGACAGAGGTTCATCTTCTAGCAGGACAATGATCTTAGCATACTGCTAAAGCAAAACTCGACAGGTTTAAGGGGAAACATTTAAACCTGTTGGAATGGCCTAGTCAAGGTCTAGACCTCAATCCACTTGAGAATCTATGGTAAGGCCATCCAACTTGAAGGAGCTGGAGCGGTTTTGCCTTGAGGAATGGGCAAAAATCCCAGTGGCTAGATGTGGCAAGCTTATACAGACTTATCCAAAACAACTTGGAGCTATAATAACCCCAAAAGGTGGCTCAACGAAGTACCGCCATTGGGGGGGTGAATAGTTATCAAAGTTTTCTGTATTTTTTTTTATTTTGCCCTACTTGTTGTTTGCTTCACAATAACAAAAAATACACATGTAAAGTTGAAGGCATTTCCTGTAAATAATATGATGCAAACCAACAAAACAAAACATGAAAAATTGAAAGGGGAGTGAATACTTTAGCAAGGCATTGTGGGTGGAGCTTATCAGTGATCAGTGATGTTTCTCTAGTGAGCTACTTGACTGTTTTTACTCTATGAGGAAAGTGACCCTGCATGAAGCCGGAATATACATTGAACACTGGTAACAATTCTGAGCTATTTTTCTCCAGTGAAATGATGAAGTGATAGAACTTCACCCAAGGTCCTCTCTTGACTCTTGTCTCTTGAAAGAATCACCTTGAGAGAGATGTGTCAGCTCTTTCTCTGCATCTTACTCTGGCTCATATATGTGTGTGTGTGTGTGGAGAGGTGGGAAGATGGAAACCACTTAGAATACATTTACTGTGGTTATGTCACCGCAGGGGGTGGAAAAGCATTGCGTGATCTCTCAGTGGACCACCACTAGAGTGGCTACATGAATTAGAGCTGTGAATGGACACTGAGTGACCTCCATACACCCCCAACATGTTGAAAGAAAAAAGGCAGAGAGGCAGAGAGAGAAGGAGGCACAGTGAAGGAGAGAGAGAGACCATCAGAGAGTGTGTGTGAGAGAGAGAGGTGGAAAGAAAGACAGATCAGACTGAGTGGAGAAAGTGAGGAACAGAGAAAGATAGAATGAGTGAGGAGGAATAAGGAAGACCAGAAAGAGTGAGAGGGGGAAGAGAGAAAGAGAGCCAGTGACTCAGGAGAAAAAGGGAGAAATATAGGGGACAAAAGAGATGGGGAGGACATGTAACGAAGGCAGGGGTTGGAGAGAGGGAGAGGCAGAAAGGGAGAGGTGGGAAAAAGAGTGCCAGACAGACTGAGAGGAGGAAGAAAGGTTGCAAAAGAGTGAAAGAGAGAAAATGTGGGAAATAAAGGGAATGGAGAAAAATGAGAAAGGTAGGAGAGAGACACAAAGTGAAGGAAAGGGGCAGTAAAAGTAAACAGAAAGAAAAATAGACAGAACTCATATGAGCACAAGCTATTGTTGAGAAGATACTGATATTCAGTTGGAAGTAGTTCTTATTTTTTGGGTTTTCTGTTGTTCTATTTCCTGTATGAAGTGAGAGAGAGAGAGAGAGAGAGAGAGAGAGTTGAGAGGGCAGATACACAGCAGCAAACCACCAAAGCCTGGCACCCTTTTGTCACAGTAGCACCACAGTAGCTGTTCACACTCACACAGGTTTGGGTAACACTTTACTCTAGTGTGCTGCTCATAAGCTTTCATGACACCTACATAAGCTTCATAAACACTGACATAACCCTGCATGTAATTTGTATACAGGCTTGTTCTAGTAGGCGTCATTCGTTATAAAGGTTACATTTGCCAGTTTGATCAAAGTTACAGTAGCCTTCATGACAGAGGACACTAATAACCGTATATGTAGGCTTCATCATGTCAGGTAGAGCCATTCAGCCTTATAAACAGTACACTGCAGTAAAGTGCTACCAAAGTCTCTCTCTCACACACACACACACACACACACACACACACAACAGCACAGAACATATAACACACCAACACACTAACACACCAATCTCACTACTACAGCCCTGTCTGTGTCTGCATGTGTACATGTGTGCATGTGTTGTTGTTTCTGGGGGCTCTGTCTGAGCTGATGGACCCCAGGGCATCTGGAACGCTGCCTGGTCTGGACGCTTACAAGAGCTTCAGTCCACTGCTTTTGAGTGTGTTACCTCTCTCTGTTAATGCACTCAGTCCCATAATCCCAGCCCAGTCTCACCCCCTCAGCCCCCCTCACTGACCCTAAATACACTCTCTCTCTCTCTCTCCCTCACACACACACACACACACACACACACACACTGTCCTAGATGAAAAGGTTTTTGTATTTTTCTTTTTTCAAATGTTTACACACAGCTGAACCCCACAAAGACTTTACACGTTCATTAAAACTAAACACATCACAGCATCTCAAACAATACGAAAGAAACAAAACACTGATTCCATGACACATTCCTCACAATAGCCAGCCGAATAGCCAGCCGAGATCGAAATGCAACTTAATTTGTGAAACATTTCAGTTCTTCACTTTATTTATTTCATGGAAATCTGACTGATATTCACATCCAGATCTCATACTGATCACATGACTCGTCAGGAAGCATCATTCATTCAAAGCTTACTTTTAGCTTTTGATAAACAATACAACACACACAAAGGACGTTAATAAAGCACTGATTAACTAGTGTAGTATAGTACAGGGTAGTATAGTATAGTATAGTATAGTATAGTTTAGTATAGTTTAGTATAGTACAGTATAGTTTAGTATAGTATAGTATAGTTTAGTATAGTATAGTATAGTATAGTATAGTATAGTATAGTATAGTTTAGTATAGTATAGTATAGTATAGTTTAGTATAGTATAGTATATTATAATATTGTATATTATATAGTGTACAGTATGACATTGTATACTATAGTATAATACAGTACAATATAGCATGGTATCGTATGGTATAGTATAGTATAGTATTGTATAGTATTGTATAGTATGGTATTATATAGTATAGTAAAGTTTTGAAAAATTATTAACATCATAACGTGCATAACCTAAACAGATTAATGTTGGGGGTTTTTTTACATCACAGAAATGTTACCAGGGTTACTCCAGGTCTGAGAAACACTGGCACAGATGATTTACTGAAGATGGTTGGAAATGATGAATTCTGAGGGGCTTGTATCTACACAAATATGCGAAGTTGCCAAATCCTCTTATTTCTGTTTGAACTGTTTACTATTTGACTTTTCTTCATGTGCTCCAGCACTGGCTGATCCAGAGGAGCAGAAAGAAGATCCTCTGATTTCTGTGTTTGTGTACTTTCACTTGCCCTTTTCTGAGGAACATGAAGCATTTCCTGAGTGCCGTGTTTGAGATGGAGCAGAGGGTGAAAGCACTTGTAAAAGAGTGTTTAAGAATTTTGCAACCGGAGCGGTATATTAAGTGTTTTTACAGAGAAGTCACATGAGCTCCAACCGCAGAGCACAGTGTGTACACCTTCAAGAACACACAGTGTGAGAAGAATGAGTGTTGTATGTTTCCTTGGGAGGGTCTGTGTTTGTGTGTGAGGACCAGAGTGAACCTAATCTCTCTGTTTGGATAATAATGACTCAGACACTTCCTATACTTAGTAATGCTATTGATGTCGAGCCAGAATGGCTTTGGCTTTGCAAAGTGTTGGGCTTTAAAAACAAGGCTAACCTACGTGACCAATAAAGAGCTTCTAACTTTGTAAAGTGCTTTATAGAAAAGCCACAGCAGTTAAAAGGGTGAAAAAAGGGTGATATCTTTTTTTTTTGGTTTGGTTGCTGAGGCGTCAATGACATAAACCTACATAAACATTTAAAAAGAGCTATTCAATAAACTGCAGATGTCCTTTAGGCTACTTTTTCAACTTTATTTATAACTTTATTTTATTGCAAAATGACTCCGCCAAGTAACCTGTGTTTGCTTACAATAAGTTGTACCATAACACTTTTGGTTTTATTTCACAATTTTACAGTAGATGTATTGTGAATTGTGTCCATTTCACAAGTTGTCTTCTGTTCTGTGTCCCTTTTAAGTGCAATTCTTAAACTACTATACTCGACATATTAATCCTGACAAAATCTCTAACCCAGCTTTTTCCCAAAGACATGGCTTTAAATACCCCGCTGCACAAACAGCCCCTTAGATGAAAGAGACAATGTTCTGAATATATATATATATATATATATATATATATATATATATATATATATATATATATATATATATATATATATATATATATATATATATACTTTTTTGTGGCTTTTGAGCCTGTATTAGTGTATTATATATATATATATATATATATATATATATATGTGTGTGTGTGTGTGTGTGTGTGTGTGTGTGTGTGTGTGTGTGTGTGTGTGTGTGTGTGAGAGAGAGAGAGAGAGAAATAGAAAGAGAGAGAGAGAGAGAGACAGAGAGTTTGACATATTGGAAAACATAACAAATAAAACACAAAAAAATAAATTAAAAACAAGTTACATAACATTTGCAAAGCCCACATTTTGTGTTTTCATAAAATTCAGCAAATAAACAGTAATTGTCTTCATGACTTTATATAAACACTCTAAGGCAGTTTCACTATTGAGAAACTATTTCCACATGATGAGCGATCAGAAGAAATTATAGGATATATAACCGCTGCACACACAGCTAAGCCTACCAGGAGAGGGCTGGAGGAAAGGTCGCTTAATCTGATGTTTTGGCCTGATCAAAGTCCAGATTTAAACCCCATTGAGAACATCTGGTCTCACATAAACTTCAAATTAACTGGACAAAAGTATTCGCAGTGACTCACTCTGGGAGTCCATTAACAAAGTGGAACAACATTGCTATAAATCCTTTTATGAACAAGCTGTCTTCAAGTTTACCCCAAAGAGTTAATTGTTTTTTTTATACTCTATTACTGTTCCAATCACTTTTTGCATGACACATATTTATTATGACATATTATTAGACATTATATTATTATATCACATCTCTCTCTCTTTCTCTCTCTCTCTCTCTCTCTCTCTCTCACAGACACACACACACACACACACACACACACACACACATTCACTTCAGTTCCTTGTTTATTTCAGTGGAGTTAAAAATTATGTTCACAGTTTGCTGCGTGTAACTTCCATCTTGCCTCGGGGTGATATTTGATTGTGATTATTAAAATGATCCTTATTATGCCGATTATTTCACAGCCCCCGGCGCTGTTGACCTAGTTCTGGTGGGCTACACAGTGCGCATGTTCGCAGTGAAAGCGCTAGCTGTATTAGCATGAGACAGCAGACGTGTTTGTTAGAGTGTATTAGCCGCTGCCGCGAGTCCTGCAGTGCTTTTAATTCATGTCTGTATGTGTTCGTAGCAACATGGATGTGTGTGTGTGTGCACGAGTCTGTGTGTGTGGTGTGGGCCAAGGCTCAGGATGTGGTGGAAGCAGCCGGGTGAAGCTCCTGTGCCCACTCACACCTCACTCAGGTGGGCAAGGACAACAGCAGGGGAGAGGACACACACGCACACACACAGGTCACACAGCATTCCCAGCCAAAACCGTCCCACCATCACAGAGTCTGTTCCACATATGGGGCCCTAATACAAATACACACACACACACACACACACACACACACACACACACACACACACACACACACACACACACACACATATAACAGTGCAGCATTGAGTTTGAATTTTGCATTGAGCTTTATTCAGCTGTCTACATAATATTTATGTTAATAAAGCATATCATCATCATTATACACTCTGCAGAGTATTCTTAATGTAAGACGGCTATAAAATGTTCAATATATCCACCTAAAAAAGAGTAAATACACGTAAATAAACCACATTTACAATATTCAAAGCTGCACTATGGCAGATTTGGATAGTGAACTCTCTGGTGGAGATGCATGAAATTTCATGAAACTGCATGAAATTTGTGGATTAATCAGATGACTGTTTTCTGTTTTTTTTTTTTTTAAACTGAGGGGAAACACATAGATGTTACCTGCTTCCTGAAAACAGACAGCTAGCTGACTACTGTTCAGACATCAGTTGGAAAACACACTGCCCAAAGACTCCATTTACTTATGCAACGTTAGCCAAGTATATTATCTATTGGTTGGGTTTGTATGAAAGGAGACTGACAGCAGCACTGGATATGACCTGAGGACAATATATAACCTTGTTTATGAAACAATATAAGATAAACACTGAAGCAAAAAGACAGACTTAGAATTAGTCAAAGATGTCAAAAGTATTTACATTTATTACTCAGGTAGAAGTATAGATACGAGAGTTTAAAAATACTTCTGTAGAAGTTGAAGTATCAACTGAAGCTTTTTACTCCAGTAAAAGTGTAAAAGTACTGCTTCCAGAACTACTTAAAGTATAAAAGTAAAAGTAATGTAAGGGGAAAAAATGTCATTAAGGACAAAAGCTTAGTCCATACCACAGGGGTCTATAGTGCACTAGCCCACCTCCCCAAAAAAATCTTCTAAAAGCCATAATGACTATAATGTTATATTAAAATGTTAATGTTGATAAATTTGGGAGGCGCTAGGCTTCCTGTTTCAGCCGCATATAGGCCCATTAAAAATGAATGTAGTTTAGAACAATGTAAATATAGTAAAGAAGCATATCTATGTACTACTGAGCATTAACCTGTGTTTCATAGAGCAGAAGATATGATGACTAGTTGCCTATAGGTATTGTAATGGTGCAGTCAGACTTCAAAGTCAATAGCCTTTATTAGAATGTAAATGTACATGAATGAAAACTAGCTGAAATAAAATATAATAGTAACGAGGCTGTTTTTAAAATGTAAGGAGTAGAAAGTACAGATTATGGAGTAAAAAAGTGTACTTAAATAAGTTAACAAAGTATTTGTACTTTGTTACTTGACACCTTTGGAATTAGTCAGCTAACTTAGGTTACTAACACAGGATAAACTAAAATGAGGACGAAGCAAAAAAGAGCACACTGTCCTCGTCTAAATCACAGTGTCAGAAAACTACAGATATGACTGATTGATAGCTGACCGTCATTACAATCATCATACAAAAACACAGGAGCATTAAAACCCCAAGGTCTTTTTTATTATACAAATTTTCCTGTTCCAGCTGAAGCAGTTGTGGTCTGGCGACTTAAGAAGCTGGAAAATGTTTTTATCAGAAAACTGTCCCCAGCCCTCTTCAGTTCTGCATTTCTTTGTTTTGACCACAGGTGAAACTGCACAGACGGCTGGGTTTTGTTATCTCCATACGTAGTGATATCTCTCTCTTCCTTTTACTAACCTTCAGCACTGTGAGTGACACCCCATCCAGCGTGGCTCAGATAACCAGTCCACACTGAGCCAGATCTTCTTTTTAAGCCTGTGTGTGTGACGTCAATACGTGAAGATGTAAAATTCATTGTTTATCATTTTCCCAAGTTCCCCCATTGACCAATTTCTCAACTCCTCTGGGATTTCATTAGGAGAGCCATAAAAAGTACATATAAAGAAAACTTACAGCTGTGGATGGTTTGAGGGGTCAAAGTAGAACGCACTAAATGCACTAAAATATAGTAACATATTAGTCTCCTGAGTGGCACAGTGGGAGATCAGTAGTATTATCTTAAGTCATCCACAGCTGGGAGCCCAACAGAACACATTTGATCTCTCTCTGTCTTTCTGGGTGTGTGGGACGGATCAGCATAATGCTGTTCTATAATGCTAGTAGGTGTATTTTATCTAATCTAAGAAAATAGGCAGTCAATAGGCAGTTGAAGTAACCTCTTCAAGTGTGTTCAGATGTCCAATGGTGCTGCGACAGTGGCAGTTTAAAAAGAAGCAGTAACTTGGAGGAAGATTGGGCTAGCCTTCACCCTCCTAGTGTTGGTAATCATGTGTGTTCCATAGAGACCTAGCTAGCAGAAGATTCGGACATGATTAAACTGGGGAGAGAACAGAAAACCAGGGCAAACAGAAACTGGCCTTATTAATCTTAAATGTTCGACACCACATGTTTACACGTTTACTGGCCTTATATGTGTTTACATACAAATAGACAAGGATCAGTAATCTAAATTCTAACTGCCCAACACTGAAAAACTGGTTCGGAGCCTAAAGGTATAAGAGGGTGTGTAATGATCAACGGGAACTGTGTTTATTGGATTTGACATTTTCATTTCCTTCAAATTGTCCTCAGGTAACAACAGGAATTCTTCACTAGTTCTAGAATATCCTAGGAAAAGAGCATGCATGGGTTTGTGTGTCTGCCATGTGAATGTGAGACTGAGGTGCGTTGACCAACTCTAAAGCAAACTGGACTGACTTCTGCAGTCTACTCACTGGACACTCTACACTTTCCTGATGGTTTTATTTCTGTAACACATGTGATTCAATTCATGAAGAGCTTCATAGATATCATATGAGCTGTGTCAGGGAAGAGAAGCAGAACTAAAGTGTGAGGCCCGGAGTGGGAGAGCCCAGCTCTGGACCAACTCAAAACACAGACTAAAGCACAGAACATATGAAGAGTAGACAGAGTAGACACAGCATTACTGTACAGTACAGTCACAAACATCGGCATGTAGATATCAGATTATACTATGAAAACTAGATTTACAGAAAGTATAACAGAGCATTTAAAAGTTGATTGGGTGGAGTGGAGGTGGTGGAGTAGTGAGGAACAGTGATGCTGGTAACAGTCTAAGCTTTGCGTTAACAGTTATGCCTGTTATTTCACACTGCACTCGCAGTGGTTGCGTGTTATTACATAAAGCTGATATGTGGTATCATGTAGGCAATAATAAAAATGAGGATCAACACTAATAAATCAATAATATATTAGTTCTGACTAGATGTGTAAATACCTGACCTCAACACAATTTAATTTAATAATTTTTCTTAAAAAACGAATTCAATGCATCACTAAATGTTAAACTGTATATTATTTAAGAGGTTAAAACCACACTGAATACACATGTGACTGAAGGAAGTATTCATAATAATAATGTTTTTTTTTTTAAATCAGTCTGAAAAATGTATTTTGGCTTTACGTGGCTGATATGGAAAAAATATAACAGCATTAAATATAAATCTGTAGGCCTATGCAAACCGTCTCACCATATGCAGCCAGTTGTGATGTTTTTTTCAGCTACTAAGTCTAATAAACAGAAAACAAGAAGCAAATGTTGTTAACTGGACAAAGTTGGAGGGAAAACCTGAATTAGATTAGACTTTTACTGCTGTTGGCCTTCAGAATTGAAATAAAACAACCAAAAAATATTTCTATACAGTTGGAACAAACAAAAAGAAGCAGCAGTGCCACTATTCATACTAACCAAAATTATAAATGCAATGGATTTTTACTGCACTAAATCCATTTAAAGACTATTTATGCCCTCTTTGTGAAAAAGACATACGGCTGGCCAATGTTCTTTAAATGCTGACTATGTCTACAGCATAATAAGATAAATGCACTGCAATGAGGCTTTAATTGATTATATATCACAACCTGAAGCTGAATATGATTACAGTTGATAGTAATAGATTCTACCTGACTCGCCTCCTTCATTGGCATGATGCGTTTATGTAGTTTTTGTATCCCTGTTTTGACAGTTATCTGTGGAGTGAAGGGCTAACAGTGCTATTGTGTTTACAGAGTGTGTTTTCCCTCTGTAGTTCCTTTGTGGTTGTAGTTAATGAATGGATGGCGGGTTGTAGACACACTCTTTCTTCCCCTCCTCCTCCCTCTACTTCTCTCTGTGAGGCTGTGTGTGCCCAACAGACAGTAATCAAAGCAATTATCCCAATTAAAAGCCGGTGTAACTGACATCTGGGCCTCCGTCCCTAATGAACATACACACACACACGCACATGCACGCGGGACCGGGTCAGACACTTTCTGTGTGTGTGATGGCTTTGTGGTTTCGTCTCGTTGCATCAGATCCCACTGCAGAGCACCACGTCCCTCATCTATATACTGAGCCTGTCGCCTTCATTTCAGCTCCGCCACAGGGACTTAGGAGAGAGCAAGTACTGCATTGAAGAGGTGATGAGAGGACTTTAGTGCCATTCATAGGACTAACATGGTAGTTAGAGATACTGGACTTTCAATTCTTCAATCGAGAGTGTGGTGCGCGTGCACTGGGTTTTATCTCTTTTGCAGTAGGTCTCCGGGCCTTACGGAGATCCTGCAGTACCATACTGACGACCATGTACTACAAGTTAGTGACAGGCCTGTGGACTACTTATCTGCACTAAATAGAGTTTAGGAACCAAATTCTATATTGTTCTCCAAAAGAAAAGAAAAGAAAAGAAAAGAAAAGAAAAATGTAGCTCACTTTTACAGGACCATTGTCCAACCTTTCTTTATCTTAGGCTGTATTAGTTATCATGCCTTTATGATTAAAAAATGTTCTCTCTATTTAAAAAGATTTTATTATAGAGTTCATTGCTTATAATTTGAGAAGAAAGGGCAGTTGCCCTTCACATGTGGAAATTTCATGATAAATAGAAAATTCCTGACCAATAGAAATGCTCCTAAATTGCTTGGAATAAAATCTCATTCACAATAACTTACATTACAAGTAAAGATCGATTCTGCTTTGAAGTTGCAGAAATACCTGTAAGCTCTATTCACTGGCTCTATACTGTGACCTGTTAAAAAAGTAGTCTGAGCTCAAGTCTAGACAACAAACCGCCCCTTTTGCTTTTCTGATACCGAAGCTGATAGCATTATTCTCGTTGAGTACCTCGATACCTCAAGACTTATCACTACTGAAATCTTTAAACTGAGTTTTGAGTACTGAGTTCTTTAAAAAACTGCTCTAAGCTTTAGTATGAGATATTTTTAATTTCTTCTTTTTCTTTAAGATGAGTATCTAAATGTTGGCTATTGTGCTTGAACTACCCAAACACTGTACAAACCCACAGGAAGAACAAACACAGCTAACAACATTACAAACTGTAAGCGCATGCTATTTCCAGCAAGATTTGTTACAGCACTGAAACAGATTCATTTGTTTCTTTTTTTTTGTGTTCTGAAAAACTTTCACTTTCTTTTTGATTGTAGACCCAGTAGTGATGCATGTGCGTCTTCCCATGGCCCAATGCACAGTTTGCTATTTTACTTTCAATGAAACTGCTGGTGAACTTGTGAACAGAACTGTACAAGAATCGTAGTCCAGTAGTGATGACATTCTGGCTCTTTTCAGTCAGTCAGATCAGTTTGGCTCAGCTCACACCTAAGAGCTAGCTCACGCATAACTCATCCTTAAATGGCACTAACACTCACACTCCCATTATATATGTTATTTGGAAAACATCTAATAAGCTAATGAAGTAGTTTTGCTGGGTGAATTTCAAGGTGGAAATAAAACGTCGGTTAATCCATCCATCCATCATTAACAAATAACTAAAAATCAGAACCAGCAGGAGCAAAACTAGAGACCAGAACAAACACCAGAAGTGCCAGAGGATAATAAAAGCAGATCCAGACGAGATTGGTTCTTGAGTGTGATTTGGCTCCTAACAAAGACGTGACTCGTTAGTGCATGTATCCTCACTGCATGTTCGAGAGATCAACTCCTGTAGTCGTATAAGCTCACAGCCCAGTGTTACTGTCGATATACAGATTGTCTGGAAAGTGTGTGTTTGTGTGTGTGTGTGTGTGTGTGTGTGTGTGTGTGTGTGTGTGTGTGTGTGAATGTAGCCAAACAGAATGGTGGAGAGACACAAAGCGCATTACTTATGGCTGAGGAGCAGCTCAAGCCCTCAGCAAAACACACATACACACTAACAGACGAGCAGACAGGAGTAATCTGGGCTGTCTGTTCGAAACTGGCACACTCTGCCCTCCAGTCTTCATACAGTACCTCCCTCACTGTTTGTCTGTCTGTCTGTCCGTCTGGTTCCTCTGTTTAAGTTGTTGTCTGCAGTACAAAGATGTTTTTATATTCTTTCTATTTTTTGTTTAGTTTTTGATACAAATGTAAACTCTAATATTCTACTCTCTCTGTCTCTCTCTCTTTCTTTCTCTCTCTCTCTCTCTCTCTCTTTCTCTCTCTCTCTTTCTCTCTCTGTATGTCTGTCTCTGTCAGACACACACGTGTGCACGCACACAGTACAGAAGGTGCATTCAGAAGGTGGCTGACGTCAGTTTGAGTCACTCTCTTTTATTCTCTCTCTTCTCATCTTCTACGCGTTGTTGTGTTTTTGAAGTGAAAGGCTGGAGTGCTGTGTTTTGGAGCAGACTGTCTTTTATCATGGCTACACACTGGCATGTGAACCAACCCAGTGTAAATGCCAGAGAGAGAGATAGAGAGAGAGAGAGAGACAGGGAGAGAGAAAGAAACAGAAAGAGAGATACAGAGAGAGAGAGAGAGAGAGAGAGAGAGAGAGAGAGAGAGAGAGAGAGCGAGAGAAAGAGAGAGAGAGAGACACAGGGAGAAAGAAAGAAACAGAAAGCGAGAGAAAGAAGAGAAAGACAGAGAGAAAATGAGAGGCAGAGAAAGAAGAGAAAGACAGAGAGAGAGAGAGAGAAAGAGAGGCAGAGAAAGAGAGACAGAGAGACAGAGAGAGAGAGAGAGAGAGAGAGAGAGAGACAGACAGAAAGAAAGACAGAGACAGATAGGGAGGGGTGGGGTGAAGATGCTCTGGAGCAGAAGCTCCGCTCAGCACATGCTCCACTGAACATCTCTAAAGATGTCTGAGTGTGTCTTGGTGAGGCGTGATGTGAGCGTGGCTGTGTTTATGAGATGGTGTGTGTACATGATTGTGTTTTGTTTATGTAAATGCTCATGTTTGAGTGTGTGTGTGTGTGTGTGTGTGTGTGTGTGTGTGTGCACAATAGTTGTGAATGTCATTAGTGTGCTTTGTGGTGCATCTGCTTTAAGATGCCAGATATATCAAATCTCTCATTAACACGACCACCACCACTATTAACACTCTCTTTCTCTCTCGCTCGCTCTCTCTCTCTCGTACATTTTGTATCTGAATTGTACTTTCACCAGAGTCTTACAGTTTTCACTGCAGTGCGTCCCCAGTTTGACCAAATGAGATCCAAATTTGGATTCAACACTTCATTCGCCCTGTTACCAAACAAATCCACATGTTCAATACTTTCAATGGCCTAGTTTAACAAGAAGGTTCTCTTGAGGTCAGGAAACTTGAACCTTGCGCATCGTATTGTTAGTTTTATTGCCAACAATAATTAATTTTTATTTTTAGTTTCATTTTCTTAACACTTATGATACTGTGTGTAGATATAAAATGCATCCTGTCCTGTGTTAAATGTCATTAGTTCTGGTCTCCAACCATCTTTGAATGTTGTTTGAGTGATCCTATTATAATCTGATCACAATGCATCCTGCGTCTGTTTACATCTGCATCTGTGTGAAATCTGAACACGATCTAAAATGCATGTTAATGTAAGGTTAACAGTACATATTTGGCCCTGTTGGCTGGAGAAAACACTACAATATGAAACTATATGACAGAGCCATGGAGGCCGAGGGGACTAGCTCATATGTTTTCGCTCTGTCTGAAGGTGTCCACTTTCTGGAAGGATATTTCTGCTGGTAGTCTCTCCAGATATTGAATTAGCACTTTTTGGTTGCTTTATTGCACAATGTGATTTACCAGTAACTGTCATTAATATTTGCCATGATGGCAGCCCAAAAGATTATACTGAGCAGATGGATGTCTAACTCTCCTCTTGGTTTTCAAAACAGGCTTAAAGCCCCACCAGGGGAGCACAGAGTAAAATATTATAATATTAGTTTGATACTAAACTTAAGTGTTATATTAGACTTTTGATTAACTTTAAATAAAAAAATCAAAGACAAAAATATGAATCATGGGTTTAGGTGACAGCTCTTCTGTCCAGCTCCACATAAACAGAACTAAAATCTAAAATGATCCAGCTTTTATGTAACATTAACATGGCCAAAAGTGTGAAAAATGAACAGACATGCAGGTAAACAAATCGACAAATAGACAAAAGAAACAACGGGTGAATGAAGGAATGTACGAATGAACTGTGTTGATCTATGAACAATCGAGAGAAAGGCAGCTACAGAAAGGTGGTCTAGCCCTCTAGCTTTTGGTTACACTGGGTTAATTTTAGTTCCCTACGTTTCTCTGACTCTATTGTGTGGCCGGGGGTAGAGACGTCAGCCTCTACTGCTTACTGGAGCACTACCCAGTTTACACGGAGAAGAAACATGATGAAATATGTCAGTCATTTATTGGACTTTGGGAAATTATTTGTGAGACATACAGTGTATGTTTGTGTGTATATTGTAAGTCACAGGATCAAAATAAGAAAACACAGGGCTTTAATGCAATGGCCTCTTCGTTGAGTTTAAATAAAACATATTTTATTAATATAATTATATATATTATTGATTATAACTGATTATCTAATGTTTATAGTAATAGTTTTTCTACTTGATGTTTATGTATTTGTTGCTTATTTATTTTTACATTAGTTTTAGTGTTATATATTACTTCGTGATGGGGCTCTGATTTGTTTTGTTGTGTTCATGAGTTTGTTGAGAGTTGTGTATATATGTTTATGCATTGCACAATACCCAACAAACACACAGTGTCACAATGTTGTCTACTTTCTTAAAACATTGCTACAAAGTTGTCAAAAGGTGGTGCTTTTTATGTTGTCTAATAATGTTGTCACAAAATTGTGTTATCAATATCATAATGTTATCATAATATTTTCACAACATCACTAAATAACATTGCTTTATGGTATCTGGTGATCAGTTGACCTGTTGGCAAAATTCCATGGTATCATAACATTATCTGATAATATTACATGTTTCTGAGGAATTACATTTCAATGTTGTGACAACGTTGTGGGCACCAAAACATGTTGCTAAGTTGGTAACCGTGTTTGCAGGGTAAATATGTTGGTTTTTTTCTTTGTCTTGCTATTTGTTGATCTTTTTTCATGCATCTGTACCGTAAAAAGCAGAGAGCACTGAGAAAGAAAGTTAGCACATTTAGGCCAATGCTGGAGAATAGTGAGGAGCAGCCATAAACCCAGCTTATTCTCCCACTGGTGTATTTCAGGGCTTTAAAGTAAGATACACTCATTCTTTACCCCACACTACTGCACTAGCATATTGATTGAGTTCACTGTACTCCGTGTCTGTAGTCCCCTCCCTCTCTTCCATCCTTCAGCAATTGGCTCTTTTTCAAAAGCCTTTTATACAAAGAGACGACGCCTTGGGTTTTAATGGAGGGTCTTTTGAATAAACCCGTGACACAAAATCAATGGGCTCTGCGAAATGCTAGCATTAGCGTATGCTAATGCACGCCACGCTAAGCACGCGCCGTCATGGAAACAGAAAAGGGCATCTGAAGGTCGCGCCTGGCCCTGCTGGCGAAGGCGTCGGCAAGCGTACACACCTGACGTACGGAGCTTCAGACCACCTGGAGAGAGGGAGAGAGGGAGAGGGAGTAAGGGGACGAGAGGGATGACAGAGAAAAAGATAAAGAGATAAAGAGAAGGGGGGAGAGGAGGAGAATGACACAGAGATAGAAAGGCAGATGGATTGTGTACGCTTGTCTGCACTCAGTTCAGTCGGCATGGAGACTAAACAGTAGCCCAGCAGCCTGCTTTAGACGTCCAGTGAGCAGCAACCAAAACAAAGCCCACTGCTCAGGGCGAACACACACACACACACACACACACACACACACACACACACACACACACACACACACATACACAAATACACACACTTACATATACACACACACACACACACACACACATACACAAACACACACACACACACATGCACACACACACACATACACACACACACACACATTGATACATAAGCAAACAAACACACACATACACACACACACACACATATATATATATATATATACATACACACACACACATATATACTCATATGCTCGCATGCAAACAACACAGCATGATCTGTTCTCTGTGGCTTTTCTCGGTACACATAAGCCCAACATCAAATCTGGATTTGTGGTTTGGCTCCTTTGACTGAATATTAAATTCTTTTGTGGAACAGATGTGTGTGTGCACGTGTGTTTGTGTGTGTGCATGTTTGTTGTTTGTAGGAGAGGAAGAGAGAGAGAGAGAGAGAGAGAGAGAGAGAGAGAGAAAGAGATAGAAAAAGTGAGACGGAGGGAAGAGAGAGATGGGGAAGAGAGAGAAACATGGGGAGAGAGAGAGAGGAGAAGAAAGGGACACAGAGAGAAAAAAGGGAGTGAGACAGAGAAAGAGAAAGGGGGTGGGGGATAGGGAGAGAGAGAAATAGAAGAAGCAAAAGAAAGAGGGAGAGAGAGAGAAAACCCAGAGGAACATTTTATGGTTCAGATGTTTCTCTTTGACGGATTCAGGAGACTTCTCCTAAAGTGATTCTCCTAAAATACTGTAGGAATAATCGGATTAGACAAAAAGGAGACACAAGAGGAGAGATAAAAGACAAATAAAATATATAGAGAGAGTTCCAGATGAGCATTAAAGGAAGAACAAAAGCGAGAGAAAGAGTAAGAGTTAAGGAAGAAGAAAAAATTAAGGAAACAGAACTAAAACAAGTAAGATCAAAAGAATGATAGGATGAGAGGGGTAAAAGATAAAAAGAAAGTGTGCTAAAGACAGAAAGAAAAAAATGTGTAATAAATAATACGAAAGTAATAAAGAAGAAAGAGAGCACAAGAGTTAAAGGAGCAATATGTAAAATGATGTAATCAATAGGCACGACTTCCAGTTTAAAATATGAACTCTAATTATCAGCAGAGTGTGAAGAATAAACAGTTTTGATTGTATGTAAAGGACGTCTATGTATCATTTTTTACTAAAGTTAGCGTGCTAACCATGCTAGCATGTCTCGTAGCACCACTTCATACCTAAAGAGGTGATAGTGAGTCACTGTAGCATTCAGTCTGCCTGCAGTCAAACATGAAAGGATGAACATAAAGTGACAACTTCAGCAAAAAATCACATTCAAAAGCAAACAAGTTACAAAAATATCAGCTAAACACGCAGCTGCAGAATAAAAAGGGACCAACTGGACGACATTGGGCTCACCAAACAAAGCTGATGCATCATGTATGATGAAATAGTCTTTACGAGGGTTTGTTCAACTGGCTGCAGAGTAGTGACCATCCAGTAGAGGAAATGTGACATGGTGACATATATGCCCCCTGGGAACTTGCCATTCCCTACAGGTGTTTCTGTGACAACTGCCCTCTTAGATGCCCTTCCTAGAGGGAAAAGAAGATGAGGCACCTTGCACTGGAGAGAAAACCCAGAAAACAAGAATCAACACTGGTGTTACTTTCTGCCACCGGGAGGAGTGAAAAAGGGGAGGGAGGACTGTGTGGAGTGTGAATTTGAAAGATTACATCATCTTTTATTTGCTCTTTTAGAGAGAGAGTGTATGAAAGAAAGGAAAAGAGTGTGTATCAGTGGAAAGAGAGAAGTATGTCAGACATTAATACATCATCGCAGTTAGAACCAGAAAGGTAACTTCACAGTAAAGGCAGGCTTAGCTTTTAATCAGTGTTAATGTAACAAGGTTATTTAGTTTCTGACACAATTGCAGCTGGTGTTTTTAAATGTTGTAAAACATCTGAAGGACATCTACATGAAGATACAATGTTCGTTTCTGAAATATCTACTGAGAGACAGAACCATAAGAGGGACACAGCGGGGGGCTCGTTCAATACATTTCTAAGCAGGACTATGAAGTTTATGTCTCTCCATACATACACTCAGTGAAGATACATAACCTGTGTGTGTGTATGTGCTAAAATATCTAAAAGAGATTGCTGTGAGTGTGTATGCCCTTGAACAGATGGGGGTCTAGGGGGGCAGTATAAATGCAAACAGGATATGCTCTGACTCAATGCATAAACATCTCCTTATTGCATTCACAGAAGCACTGTGCTGAATCTCTGATGCCAGTTGACCCCTGGGTCCATTAACCTATTAGATTTCTTTCCTGTCCTTGGCTTACCTAGAGAACAATGAAACATGCTCCCCCCTCTCTCCCTCTCTGTCTCGCACACACACACACACACACACACACACACACACACACACACACACACACAGATGTACATGGCAGAATCCCCCATTACTAATTTATTAAATGTAAATTCTATGCTTCTTGGTTGAGAGAAGGAAAAGAAGGGCTTTGTGTATATTCTGGGTAGGTTTTGTCTAAACCCTTCTGTTTCTGCTTTTGTCTATTGCTCGGGAATCTGCAGCTTTGATGTGCCGTAATTCATTTCTTTAGCAGAATTTTCGTCATGCTGCTGCCCATTGACAGCAGAGCTCATAGATGAGAGAGCGAGAGAAAGATAGAAGAGGCAGAAAGCGATGGAAAGAATGAGGCCGACAGACAGCTCTGTATGCTTTTCTTCAGATGAAGGATTTATCGTTGCTCTTCTTGTTCTCAGTGTCTAGCAGCGCTACTCAGAGCCAGTGAGGGAATCTGCAATGCCGTGCGGCCTCCGAAGGTTGATTAGCAGAGAAGCTGCCTGTCGTCTCTCTCACTGCATGAGCTTATTCCTCTGCCTGCACAGCTGTCTAGGTAGGCCGGGGTTTAACCAGAAACGAAACCTTACCCAGCTGTGTATTGAAACCTCTAGAGCCAACTCAATAATAGTCAACAACAAGATTCATAATGATCCGGCGCTGGCTGACTAAGCTGAAAATGAATTACATGCTTTACATTTTTATGCTAATCAGCAAATATATGAAGCGTAAAAACTACGCTTACTATATTGTTAAAAACTACGCTTCATATATTGTTACAAAAAACTTTCAGGGAGACTTTGTTGTTGGTTAGATTGCCTCTATCTGTCACTTGGAATATAATTTTCAAAATAGTGGATGAAAGCAATGTTTTCTGGAATTCTAGTGAGGCGTAACAACCTAGTGCTAGCTAGCTAGGCTAACACATTCGTTACCTGGTCTGTAAAAATAAAAACCTAAATTTGCACGCTGATCTCCAAATACCCTCAGTATACAGAGGAATGACTGTAACCCTTGTAATAAATTGACATTTCCACAGTTTTATTACACCAAATATCATAATAACATCAATTTTAAAATATTCTTGTTATATTTTGAATATAATAATTTGAAGAAATGTTGTCACATTGCATTACAGTAATATTTGCCTCATGCATATGATAAATAAGACCCTGACATTTAAAAACCAAGTAATGATTTGCCTCAGCTCACTATTGCTTCCTGTCTCCTATCAACATTTACATTTAAATATGCTCTAGCAGAAGATAGTCTAACACTGTAAAATTGCAGCATATAAAGTAAAGAATATGTTGTTTAAATGTCTTTTTAACTACAGATGTCTGTGTTTAAGCTAAGCCTGGAGTGTAAGAGTGAAAGTTTCACCATTAGTGCTGAAAAAGGGATAATTAGCCCGTATGCTGGTTTTAAATATTTAATCTAACACATACAGAGTGATCTGTAAGTTATTTGCACTTGGCTGACATTTAAGTAGGTAAGTTGTGTGCTGTATCAGGCTCCTAAAACTAGACGATAATTGTTACATATTGTTACCTAAACAGATACACTGAAGTGCAATTTTAGTTTTAGTCTAATTATCAGGTCAGCTCTCGAATGTTTATCAGAGGTTGGTGTTAGTGAGAACCCTTTAGTAGTATCATTATTTAGCAGCTGAAGTACTGAAGTACTGGCAGCGTTTCTTAAAAACAAGTAAAGCTCCATCTCCTGCATTCACTTTATTAAGGTAGGTGACATAATCATCTTGCTAACTTTGATTGGTTATTTGGTCAGTCTGATGTAAAATCTGATGTAGAACAAAACTCTAGAAACAATCTCTTCACAGAAAAGATCAACATAATTTTTGCTCTGTCAGTTTAGATATTAAGATATTTATCAAAAACACTACAGAAAATAGATAGATAAGAATCCTGAAAATAAGAAAACAGGGGCTTTAAAGGTTTGAAAAAGTATTGTTTGTTTTTTAAACAGTGAATTTTAATGGACATGTTTATAGTTATATGAGAAGAAATTACATCTCATGCTTTATTTTAAGTTGGTGTGTTATCAAAGCACCTTCAGAGCTCTAACACTCATAACACTTCTATTTTTATACTTAACTATATGATTCTTTTCTTACTACACAAGGATCACATATTGTTTAAATATTTCAATTTCAATATAATACAATTATTTAAAATAACCTCTCATTTGCCCTCTCTCACAGCCAAACGCCTGTTGCCAATTCAGTTGACCAAACATAGATCTGATAGTGCCCTACACACCGCAGTGACTACTGCCATTGGTTGGCCATCAATCGTGATGCTGTCCAGTGGCCCACAGTCGGCTTGGTGTGTCCCAGGCCTAAAGAGTAAGGAAGCATATGATATTGCCTTATGTTTGGCTAAAATAAGATACCTTGGTGGGCAACATATCTAAGAACTGGAACAGTGTTTGTATCCATTTAATGAGGTCACAAGTTTATGGAGACGCTTTGGGTCTTACTTCAGGATAGTATTCCTGATGGGCTTGTCACTGTACGGGTAATGTTCTTGGTAATGCATGTTTTTCTGTCCTCAACACCCCCCAACTCCCAGTACACACATTGAAACCAGGTCATGGAACGGACCCATTTTCGCTGTCTGGCGCCCCTTCACTGTGGGTGTGTTCACATGTAGTATATGTGTGTTAAAGGTTAATAGTGCAGTATATGTGCTGTGGTTAGTGAGGGTTTGCTCCAGTGTTGCACTCCACACCTACACAAGGCAGTTGCAGCTGTGCTCTGGAAATATTTCCGTGGAAATTGCGTAGGCAGTGATGGTCACTAGACAGTGCTAAAACAATGTGGCATAGTAAGCGACGACTGTTATAAGTAGGTCTTCAGTTCCGACGATTAAGGTCAAAACACAAAGAAAAAGATATGATAGCTCCTTTTTGGGAATTGGGATTTTTTTTTTTTTTGGGGGGGGGGCATTTGTGGATTGAAGATTTTCAAATAGGTTTTATAATATTATCCTAAAGCCCTGACATACAGTTGTTGCCCATTTTTTCAGCTGACAGAAACCCTACAGTTTCGCTATACTGGCATTAACAGTCACTGACGTATCTGGGCCTTCCAGAAGGTCTTGATGGTTTTCTTTTGAAACTAATCCCACCCCAAAACAAAACACAATTGGTTGGTTCCACTTTTTTAGTTCCCGGAAATCACAGAAAGACCCTGCGGGTTCCCTGCAGCACACATAACAATGCAGATGTGTTGTCTGTGCAGTTGTACAGAACAATACATACAGGAGGAGTGCTCCGCTAAGAATGAGGTATATTAAGCAGTCATAGTCTTCTGTGAAACTAGACAGGATTAAGTTACTGGGACACTTGATATGAAACTTAATATGATGTTCCAGGAAAATTTTCAAAAAGAATGTAATGCCTTCATAATGAGGCGAGACAGGTAAGATATGAAAACAGTCATTCAGAGTGGTTTGATGTGAAATGCTCGATTCTAGAGAAACTCGAGTTAACTTGAGTTAAGGTGGTCTCAGTGTGCAAAACTACCCTGGTAGTTTCAAAATAAGAGAGACGCAAACGTGTGCAGTTTCAATTTATAACACTTTAGACATAAAGGTAAAAAGAACATTTCCCTCTTATTAAGAGCTGAAATTGGGAGATAGCTGTCAAATGTTCGTAATAAAACACGCCATCACTGTGTAATGTGTTTGTGTGCCAGGAGCAGTGGGCTTTGTGTTTTTTTTGGTTTTTTTTTATGTGTCTGTGAACATGTGATTTATGAATTGGGCTTGTTATTTTATCTGATGCATGTGGGTGGGGGAAGGTGGGGGTGTGTGATGTGTAATTGCGGTAAGTGACTGAAGTATGACTCACTCTCTTCGCCACTCTGCCATGTGAGTGGCTGAATACTCTGAATGCATTTCATATGGAAAGCATTCCCTCTCCTCCTCCATCACGTAGGAAGTCCTTGTCTCTCTGTTGACGCAGAACTGTCTGTCTCTTTGCTGTGTGTCTGGCATAGATCTGGGTGGTAGAGCTCTGTTTTGGGTGAAGAGTGTCATTTAGAACGTGGGAGAATTCCTCCACTGTCTCAGGAATCATAAAGCAGCCGAAAAGATATAAAACTGTAAGTCATATTAGAAAATACATAAATTATTGTGTTGTTCTAGATAATATTACTGTGACTTAATGTCTGCATTGAATATTTTTATTTTATCCAAATTAAAGGAAGAGGAGCCAGTTCACTGGGTATTGGCAAACTTGTAATGTTCAAAACTCCACCCTTTAAGAACAAGAGCCAATTCAAAAATCCTATTCTCTCCCAGACTTTATATTTTTGGAGACCCCAATGTAGCTAACCTGATCTGTACTAGTATTATACCACTGAGTTCTCAGTGCCCACCTGCTTGGATATGTAGAGTATTTTGGAGCATTTCACTGCCCCTCACTCCAGTACATTTCTTGCTTTCATAGTACTAGCTTGTTATTTGCCACTGCTGCCCATCTTTATACAATTAATAAATAAAAAGCTATGCAAAAAGTCAGTCAGCACCAGACTTTTATGTTTCATTGTGCAAACAAATGGTTCTGGTTCTTAAATAATAGGCTTTGGTGAATGTGCTTTAAATGAAAGATAATAATATAAAGACCATGAAAATCAGTGGCTGTGCCTTATTTGACAGCTGAATATGATGAAAGAGCTTGTGAACTTGCTGAGGGCAAAATTCAGCGTGTTTACAGAACATTTTATTATTTGTATGTCTTCATGACATGTCTGCTGCCTCCACAGGTCTGCTTGACATCAGAGACACTCAAGTGGGCAAGCAGGGGCAGAGAAGATGTTCTGTTCTGAGTATAGCAGGTACTGCAATTGATTAACCCACCAGAAGAAGGAGAACACAGAGCACTGAGAGGAATTTTTATCAGCAGAAACATTTCGCTTTAATGACTGAGTCACTCAGTGAGGTGCATCTTTCGGGCCAATACGGGCTTTTTGAGTGCAGACTGCTGCATTCTGATCAAGGCCTAATCAAAAGGTCGGCCTGGAAAAAATCTCTCTTTGCCCATTAGCTTGTGGGTAAGTGCACTACATTACTTTTGCGTTGGCTCTTAAACAACATGAAATTGTTTTAATTAAATGATTTCTCGTTTTCATCACAAAACATCTGGCATATAAGACGCTTTTCTAAGAAACGCTGTCTCTGTGTGCCAGACACTTTTGTAACATCTTGGAATACTAAAATGTGCAAAGCGTAGATTAAAAAAAGACTGCAAACTATTATAAACACATCTAGAGTTAAAAGGGAGTTCCATAAATGTTTTATAATTTCTGGTCTTTAATATGTAAACAAAGTCATTTAATGTGACTTTGTGATAAATTCTCCATTACACAGTAACAACGCCTGAATTTAAAAGTTATTACATAAAATGTTTACAAAAATGCTGCCTGATGCCTGAGACCGTGTTTCATGATAGTTTTGATATAAGTTTTGGCCCACATGGGTTTTTCCCCAATTTATTCATGATGGAATAATTCATACCGGAATTTCCCAAGAAAACATACTTTTTCAGAACTGCCACTATTTTACCATCATGAATATTACAACATTTATCAGAAGACACCGGTAGATTCACTGGGTATTTTAGTAAATAAAAGATCTATGTGAGCTGTAGACTTTGTCACAACTTGTTCATATCATCCAAGACATCCAAGATGAAAAGTTCCCCATTTCCTATATCACATCTCACTTTTCAATAAAACTCTCCTTTAACAGTCTTTAAAGCAGGCCTGGCATCAGGGGCTCACTTAGTCAGGGAATGCCCCTTTAGCCAACCATCATGCCTTACGAAATCTTCTAATGTTTTTATGTTTGGTGGGCTGTAGGTTGTGGCTCTCCTGTTTGTTTTCTCCTGAATTATGTTTGATACATACAGACACTCTGTGGTTTCCAGTTGTTCCTTATGACGTAGTTCTGGCATCTGGCACCTTCTTAATTCTCATCTCTGGTCACTTTAAACTAGATCATACCATTTCATTTAACAGGCAAGCTTTTTCTTTTTTACTATCTTTGATTGAAGTGTAATGTCTGCTTCTGAAACGTCATCTGCAATTACATCACAGTGGACCAATAAAATAGTAAATAGTAGGAATAACAGGAATAAAATACTAATACTTCCACCTCCTCCCCACATCATTCCCACCTATCATCAAGCAAACGTGTCCCTCCACCTCACCCCACCCCCCTCCAACCACCAGCGCTGTGTTTCTCTAAGAATTACACCGCGGTTCACAAGGAAAATTTATTATGATTTCTGATTCATTGACTTTAAAATAAGATATGAAAGTTTGCGGGAAGGACCATGTCTGAAACTCCTCCTTCCACCCTTTTTTCATCCCTTCCTTCTGTTTTCCAAGATAAAGCTTTTACAGTCCCCACCACCAGCCCATCTCCTCCCTGTTCCTCAGTCCTATTTCAGTCCACAGTTAAAAGTACGAGGTTCCGGCCTTTTAGCTCCACTCAGAAGCCAGCCAGGACTTTATCCCGAGTTCTCTCCCCTCGCTCAGTCAGTCTTTCCTCATACTTCAGCACATGTTGAACACTCTAACCTTGCAAAACGTATTGATCCATTTGTTGGATCATTTGTTTTTTAGACTTGTTTTAAAGAAGATGTGTATCATTAACAACACAGGAATGCTAATGGCACGGTGCAGGTAGAAGATTATTTATTCAGTTATGCCACACATTTCCACTTAATCCAACAGTCAATACACGCAGGCTTTGCATGATACAGTTCAATAGTTCACTTTACTAGTTAACTCACATTAACTGCTGTGACAGTCAGTCTCTGCACTGGTTTCTGAAACTTTTCCAGCCCTGGTCACCTGAGCCATGTGCACTGGCCTGAAACATATAGTCCTTTTGAAAAAGCCTGTAGCCCTTTCACTGGCAGACCACTTTATTCACACCTCCTAAAAGTGTATTCCCACCGCGGGGGTCAGAAATAGGCCGGCGTCGGCCACTGTTTGCTTCTTAACATTTGCCGATTATGACCTTGCGACAGGTGTTCCAGCTTATCAGCAGCTGTGGCTCTCCCAGCCTGACCAGAAGACCTTGCAGAAGGTAGCACAAAGAACATTTAGAACTGCTGATTAAACATGCAGTTTCCATTCACTCGGGCTGAGTGATCTATTAATGGAAAAAACTCTCTCCGTCCAGCAGCGGGGGAATGTGTGTAGTGATTGACGACATTCCAAGATCGACTCATGAGGCTCAGTATTAACTCAGATAGAGAGTTCAAAAACTCTCAGATGTCCTTCAACTTTTACATCTGTACTAATTACTATTTGCTTCTGTATTCATTGACATGCATTGCATAGAGCATACCAGTAGAGATGAGCATTTTAATCCTGCTGCAGATTGAAAAGCTAAATAAAGTCTTTCAGAGAGAAACATTCTACAGAAACTCATTCAGTGTTGGTCAAATCAGGACTCAGAGGCCTGGAGGCTTTAATGGCCCTTTAATGTCACAGGATTTTACTACATGAAATGGTTACAAATATGTTGTCTGATGTCGGAGGTGCTTCTTAGGGTAGTTTTAAAATGAAAGTTGTCTGAAAACATAATTTTTAAGTTTATTTGTTGTAGAGACAAACATGCAGGGTGTCGGATATACCACAGTTTCTTCTATTATCAGCATTACATAAGTATAATTACATTAGACAATAATTAAAATGGCTATATCTGCATGGACGATATCTTCATCACAAACCCTGGTTCATTTCACAACCACTGTAAGGAAACCTGAATCAGTAAGTTTGTCTACAGTGAACTATTTCTCATTATAAGCCTATAGATTGGTTTACACCTCATGCAAGTTATGAAGAAACAAAACTCCCTGTAAGACGAGACTGCATTGTATTGCACTGGCCTTAAAAGACCAACTTTGTATTGTTTGAATGGCTTGTACTTGTATGCTAGAAACGGCTAAAACAGAGATGTATTTGTTCAGTAGATGTATTTTAATGAACATGTTTTTCTTATTCAGAATGTGATTGACAAGCTTTACAAGGCATATAACTACAAATACTTCCTGATACTGAACACTGTTAAAAAAAAAGTGTAGCTATTGTTCGTGGTGAACTGTTTGATGCAGGTGAAAATAATTGAACCAGTTACAGTATAATGGCTCCACGCCTTGTTTGTTCAGAGGAAAATTATTGGCATAGTGCTGCTCCTGCCTCAGAGATCTGTTGATAGGAGTATTTTCTTTTGGGCTGTGACAGACGAGTAAATCACATTCCTGTCATATACAGATTCACTCCCACACTATGGTCACACGTATTGCATGCTGGGGAAAAGGGAGAGAGGAAGGACAAGCCGACACAGGACGTTTCCTGGAGCTCGGAAAACCCACAGCTAATCAGCACATGCTAATTTCTTTCCCAACAGCTCAGACCCAGGAGTTCCAAAAGTCTTTTTCTACAAACATCTCTCCCTCTCTCCCTCTCTCTGCCGCTCACTCTCACCCATTCCTTCCTGTTACCAAACCCTGCCTTTCCGGATTACCCAAATCCCCCCTGGGTCCATGGGCATGGAGCATGGGTTCATTCTTACCTTTTAAATGCCTCAGCTTCTTTTGCATAGACCGCAGGTGTGACCTTCAGCAAAATGCTCTCTCTGAGTGCAGGGAAGAGTGACAGGAAAATTTGCAAAGCAGTAAATTATGCCATACATAAAATCATCTAGCATAGTCGTCGTCCAGTGGGTGGAAACAGCACAAAGGAGTCATAGGAAGGTCCCCAGAAATTATTCATAGCACGACATATTATATATAATAGACATTGATTCAATGTATTTCTGAAAGCTAAGGTGAGTGATCTAAAAACTACAAAATACAGGAGATGTTCTGCATATAAACTGTACAAACTGAAGAGACAGTTGCTCCTGACTTTGTATGTACAGTTGTATGCAAAAGTGTTAATCATTTTTATGTATAAGTTTAACATATTAAAAAAAACTGCATAAAATATTAAAGGTGCCATAAGTTTGCACAGGTCATGTCTTATGTTTGAATTTTTCTGTTGAATTGTGTTAATTTTAGTAAACAAACAGTAATTGCATATTACAGTGTGCAGAAGTGTGTTCTCTGTAGAGAATGTGTCACTTATTTTCAGTTAGAAAATCAACTGAACGTGTTATCTTTGTTTGATTTAGTATGTGAACATTGTTAAGGCTGCAAAATGTAATCTGTTCGTTCTCCAGTCCATATCATGTGTATTGTTGGGGCTGGTATGTTTGCGGGTTGCTATTCCAACAAAGCAGGAGCAAAAAACCCCCCAAAAAAACAGAACCTCGACTGAGACTATGAAACAAACCTGACTAAAGATTAATGTATAACTATATAACTGTATAACTGTATATTAAATATAAACTAATTGTAATAAATATAACAAGTCTTCAGGTTTTGCTAACGTGCTTGACTTGTATTCAAGCCATCAGTTAGCGAACACAAAAGCAATGATTTGCATTATGTTGCTGTTTCCACACATACTTAGCTGATGTTGAGTATCCTATGTTAACTTTTGCTAAATAAATCATTGTATGAACTAGCCAAGGGAAACATATAGTAGTTACTCAACTATCCAGACTCCTACTTCATCCTTTATTTTAGAAGCAGACCTGATAGTAATCACCATGTTCAGAGCCACATTTCACATCGCATAGGTAAGGCATATTCATACACCACACATTGTTCAATCAACATGCATTGCACAGTGTTGCAAACATTGCCAGGGCTTTCTTACAGTAATACTATAAGAAACTAACACTTCTATAGTAGGCAGCATGGTGGTGGTGCAGTGGGTAGCGCTGTAGCCTGACAGCAAGATGGGCCTGTGAGTGTCATTTGCATGTTCTCCCTGTGTCTGTGTGGGTTTCCTCTGGATGCTTCAGTCTCGTCCCACTGTTCAACTGACATGTAGTTTGGAGAAGCTGAATTGCTCCTAGGTGTGTGTGTGTGTATGTAAATGTTCTTTTAGAAAGGGTAAAATGCAGAATACAATCATATTATTCATATATTCATATAATAATCATAATATTGATCAATACCAATGTGTGAAATACAATGTTGTGGGCTTATTAATCCAGCATTGGCTGGCTGCCATCATGGCACTTCTCGGCAACAGAGTGTTAGCCAGTTATGGTTACTAGGCTATGAAGGACCAATCACGTGAACCAGTTTGCTACAGTACCAGCCTGAAGTAAACCAGTGCTCAAGTTAGAAAAGAAGAAGCTTGGCAACTGTGAAAAAGTCATCATAAAAAGTTTTTTTTTCAGGGACCCCTCAGAATTTTGATTCCCACTGGGTCTAAGAGGTTCATTACAGGGTCCTGGGCCCCTAGGGCCGCTACTAATTTTGTATTTGATATATTATTTTGTATTTTATTTTTTCCTTTGAATCAAATTGTATGTGCCTACTTTTGACCAATGACTTACGTAACATAAACTTTCTAAAATGGGGGTGAAAAGCTTTCTCCAGTGTTGATGGTTAGTAATATAATAAAGTATTGTGTAATATAATAAAGGACAGCATTGTGCAATACAATAAAGGTTGTGTTGTGTAAAAACCTGTTCAGAAACACATAGTCTTTATAGATCCTCTTCAGTACAGGCCTTTCTCTGGCCCCGACCTCAATAGCTCTGGGCTAGTCATGTGGCGGGAATTGAGTTCAATCTGTCTTAGCTGGACGCTTTGTGGTAGAATACTTGGATTACACAACAGCAAGAGGTGACTCTTCTGTAGGAGAGACAGTGTTGCAAGGTAGGTCTGAATTATCAGCAATTCAGGTCAGAGCACTCCGGGCGAAAACGCCATAAGGCCAGATGTTTACGTAACGTAGCAGTCAAAGTGACATCTGGAGTAGCTGGACATTTGTAGTCTTCAGTTTTCAGTAGGCTAAAAGCTGCTAATATCCTCATCATTTGTGTAGTGTGTGGGTAAAACCAGGGATAATCCCTTGTTGGAGAGAAACGTGCAATCCAGATTACATAAACTGAGCAAACTGAATCAATGTTTGTCGTATTGGCACAACAACAAGGAGCCGTGATTGTCCGAATAAAGGATGCAGTCAAAACTGCCAGGACACAAAATAAATTGTAATATCCGAGAACACTGGTAGTGGTATCCACTTGTGCGTTCAGTCCAACAGTCATTGTTGAGAATTCATATTCTCCTCCCAGGAACAGGACGAAGACAATGGCAGTCATACCCACTATTGTGAAAGCAATGGCGAAGCATTACAAACAGTAGAAATGGAGGTCAGACAGGATGACATGACAACCGCCCAAGGCACACAGTGTGCTGGCTGATAGTTTACTCTGGCCCTGGGAGAGAAATGCTTTTATAACCCTCAGCCACATCTTAGTCCAACTGAGTTAACAGGATGTGAATGTTACTGAAAACCTCCTCTAAATCTCAAAGCACTGGCCAACAACGGGCCCTCTGTGCGATTGGAGTGATATGTAAGTGTGTATTTTGTGTTGTTTCACTGAGGGAGCAGATTCTGGTATGTGTTTGACCCGTTGAGCCGTTCTAAAGAGGGTGGCACTCTAAGTGTGGCTGCTGTGGCAACCGGTTCAGTGCGCTTATGCAAGAGAGTGTGGAAAAGGCGTGGGGTGGCTGAATTTACTGACATTTGGTTTGGTTAGCTAGCGAGAAAAAAAGACTATTGTTTTTTTCCTGTTAGTTTGATTTGATCTCTAAAGCGGCTTGCAGATTCTGCTAATCCTCAGTCAATTTGCTGCATATATATATATATATATATATATATATATATATATATATATATATATAAGCTGCATATATATATATATATATATATATATATATATATATATATATATATATATATATATGTGCTTTTCCATCATTATATTATAATTTATGCCGACCTTAAGATTTATTGCATTGTTGTACAACTTTCTTGTGCTGGCTCTAGTTTCATCTCTATTCCCTGGTATCATTCTTTTGGAAAAACAGCGTTGAAACCATCGAAAGCATCGCACAGAAACCAGCCTCTAAAGAAAATGTGAGGACATTTAGGGACACAACAACGGACAATACATCCACCTTGTATCTAATCTCTGATTTCTGATCAGGTTTTAAGAGTACTGAAACAGGCCGTGGGTAAAAGCACACTGTTATTACTCAAAGCAAGTAAGATCAGAGACGGAAAAACAGTGCAAAACAATCATTTATGTCATACTAAACTCATCAAATGAACAAATTGTTCAATATAAAAGGACTTCTATATGAAAACAGTGTCTCCTTTAACCTAGACATGTTTGGTGTCCGAGGTTACTTCTTTATTTTTGCACCGGAGCCTCAAGATGACTTCTACTACTTTTTTAACAGGATGTCATGGAGTGCCAGAAATCAGCCTCTCGAGGCAGTAACTCCTATTCACAGCTTACAAATAGAATAAATTCACAGACAGGTGAAAAGTATATGTCTTATATTAAAATGATCAGCAACAGCAGCAGTTCATCCATTTTTAATGTTTGTATTCCGCTGCTAATCACACTAATTTGTTACCCACAACACTGTTGTGCTGTGTGCTTGAGTAAGGCACCCAGAAACTAAACTCTAAAACCTATAATGATGATCTGATTATTACAGCAGGCCATTCTTCACAGATCTGGCTTGGCTGATAGTCCTTCACAAGTATTACATAATTGTCTAATCACAATTGTGAATTGAGATTGTTGGCTAGCTAACCAAACCAAACATCACATGGCTTATGAAAACAAAAAAGTTCAGTCTTTTTATGTTCAGTAAGCAGCACTGAATAATATCTGTTTATTTGTTAGCTGTGTAGCTAATTATGTTTTTAGCACGTCCGTTGGCAGAAAAGTCTTCTTGCTGATATTTTCAGCTTCATGATGAGAACACATGAGGTAAATATGCTTTGTAATTTTTTTCATTTAAATGTAAAATATAAATATTTTAGTACACAGGCACCCACTTCACTAATCAAACACATTCAGATTGAAAGATCTTTATAATTATTAAAGTATATATTCAGTTAGGTGTGTCCAAACCTTTAAGTGGTAGTGAAAATTAAATGATGTGACATCTTTTATGATGTGACAGCCCTCCCTATAAGTCTGTTTGAGATTACTTAACAAGTCTACATGGTTTGAGGCAGGTGAGGATTTAGCTACCCAGTTTGTACGGTGCTTATTATTGTACATAAGCTTCCCTTACTTGTTGGCTGCATTAGTCTTGTAGCTCCAGCACGAACCCAAATAAGTAAACTGATGAGCCCAAATATGTTTTGACTGATAAACTAAATTTAAGATAACGACTACTTTAAATTAGCTGTGCAATGCTGGAGACATGTATACGCTGGATAAGTATCTGTGATATCCTTCCACATTTCAAAAGAAATTCCTGGGATTACTTTTCCATCTCTGGTAACTTTGCTATAATTACTCTTTCCCGTCTGAGAGTTAGTGACCTTCTCAGCGCTCGCAGTTACATCATGTGTTTGAAGACCAGCACTTATGTCAACTGGGACATGAAGATAATATTTTCAAAGGGGCCTGACAGTCGTCTACATGCACACACTCACAATTTGCCACACACACTCACACACACACACACACACACACACACATAAAAGTGCATTCCTCAAAGGTCACCATCACTCTCTAAATGATATAACTGCGCATGGGATATGCCTGACTGACCTAATTTGACCAGCTGGTTTGAAGCATGCACATATACACGCCCCTCACTCCATTCAAACAGCCCTTCAGATGGGTTGTGTAACACTTTGGCACAAGGCCAATCTCACTGACCTGAAGAGTAATGTGTGTGTGTGTGTGTGTGCGCTGAACAGTTACATGAACATTTAGTTAGTTACCTTGGTATAGTTTGTACTTTGGCTATGATATTTTATTTCAGTTATAGTGGTTATAAATTGCAACTTCATTCTTTTTTTTTCTTTCTTCTTTCTGTTTCACAAGTCACCCAATCACATTTAGCAAGCAGAGGATTTTCCACAAGGAGGTGCTATTAGCACTGTGCCTTGCATCAGTGATACTGTGTGCCCTTCTTTTTTTCATCATTTCATTATTTCTTTTAAAAACTTCTGCAGTTACCAACAGTAATTTCTGTAGGAAAGCATAGTGTAGCTTAGTGTTGTAGTATTTGAGTCTGGTCATAGTCTCAAGCTTGGTTTTGTTTTCTACATATTTTGAGTCAGTCTTGTCTCAGACTTGGGACTTGGGTTATGTCCTCAGCACTGGTGGAAATATAACAGTATTTTACTGCTATTGTGATAAACTCAGCCACAGCATGCTTTTCTGAGCTCATTGTGTCCTGACACTGACTTTCTGCATTTTTTTTTCTTATAAAGTGAGCATAACCAGGCCTGTTTTGTTGATTATAAAACATTGCATTTTTTTACATGGACACTGGACATCATAAACAAAGATCAATAGGATTTTCACAGTTACCTCCTTTATACAGCAGACTGTGAATTATCAGTTTGGCCTTTAGTCAAATGGGCTGTGAAATGTATAAAACTGGCTTGCGAGAATGAGGTGGGTCTGGCGTAACACTCCTGCCCTCCACAACACACAAATACCTGCTCATGAGAAGCCACCATGCTGTACCCAAGATTCCTCGGAAAAGACTCCTAACTTTATATTCTCCTGCCTTTGAGGCATGACTGAGCAGTAAGCCACTCGGAATAACAGCATCTGCTAAACTCCATGAATATAAAATATATGTGACTGAATACATTGTTAGATTATTAACTTCCAGTAAATTCTGGAATGAGCAATTTTCCTCCTACTTGTATCAGTTCTCTTTGATTTAACACAAGCCGAGTTCACTTCTCACCTTTTTGTTCCACCCCTTGTTCTACCCCAGCCTGCGAAATGAAAAGCCGTCTGCTCGCATTGATTACATAACTGCCATTATTGCTCATTTTATGTAACACGGATGCATAAGACTGTGAGCGCCTCGCTTTCTCTCCAAGACTGTTTATGCCACTTTGTTTTCGCGTGCTTCGCTTATAAACACAGTTCGCGCATGACTGAGAGGAGACAGAGTGTTGATCTCTGGCTGATGGTTTGGGCGATGGAGACAGGCTGAGTTTAAAAGATTCAGTGGTATCAAACACTGACATCAAACATAGCTAAAAGCGTCACACCATCAATATTCTAGTGAGTGGGCTGCAGGCGGGCGGCTGCTTATGTGAGCATCGGTGGATGGAAACGCTTATGAAAGGCTGCGAGCGGGGGACTTATGCAAACACACGCACACAAATAGACGGACAATGTGTGTGTGTGTGACTGTGTGTCTGTGTGTCTGAGATAGTGTTGAATTGCCAGGTGGAGATCAAACGACAGGTGGTCCACAGGATGTGTATTACATACACACACTTGGGCTTGTTCTCATAAGGAGCCTCGGTTTAGGAAGGCTGGTTCTTTTTTCATGTGAACCAGATCTTAATCTTAGAACCTAAAAGCACAGCCTACGTGCTCTAATCTTGTTTATTTGCTGTTAAAGAGAGCGATACTGCTGGTAAAGGCTTTGATTCAAGGCTAGGCCGGAACGCTGAAATGAGATTTTCCCGCTATTCTGATTGGATTGGCGTGGGTCGAACGTATGGATAAGGCCCGGCTCTCGTACTGCATCTGAGGTCTGACTGGGCAGCTTGAGAAAACCAGATGCGAACAGGTTGTTGAAAGTATGTATTAACATAAACTTAATGAAGGAATACAGAGGTCACATACACCCCCACGCACCCTGGCGCTCTCTCACTCTCACTGTCACACGTGCGCGGAGGTGATAAATTCACTGTCCAGACACTCATTAAGGACTTTAATCTATTCATTCCTCCTTTTTAAACCACCTCGTGGTTTTATTAGGCCTCATTTACTTTAGAGAGGCTAAATGAGTTTAGAATAGGTTCGTTACATGGGACAGCTTTTAAGTTTTAATAAACTTAATAAAGACAAAGCAAAATAGTATGTTCTTCCACACCGAGGCTATAAAACGAAAGCAGAACTCTGTGTGTAAGGTAGATGATGTGGTCACACACCTGTTCTATTATCCACAGCGTTCTGAACATCGCAGGGTGTGTTTAGTATACGCTAAACAGAGCGTGACCCCTGCACTGTTGCTTTAGCTCATTGTTCACAGCATTGAGAGGTTTTCACATGTTGTGTTCCGGTCTGCTCCTCAATTGACCTATTCAGTTGCCCACACACCCAGTCTATTGTAGCAACTGTTGCTAGGTTGGACAAGCTTTTAGAGATTGAGTGCCCAGTTTAGGTTGGAGTTTGAATGACGTTGATGGTCCCATTTAAAGTGTTGCACCACCGAGCTGTACTCTGTTGCTGTAGCTACCAAATAACTATATCAGATTTGCCACCATGTTAATGTCAGTGCAATTATACAACAATGCCAATAACACCTGTGGTCTGTCTCAGGTTTAAGCTTAGTTTCAACTGACCTTGGATTCATCATAGCTTCTGATCAGTCAGGGACTGATGGACGTGGACCCCTCTGGTCCCTTTTTTTCGATGTGAGAACGGCACTTTTAGCAGAAACAGCAAATCATAATACATAGATAATAAGAATGTAGTACAATTACTAGTACAGTTAGCACTAACGCTAACAGAGCTGAAGATACATTTTTTGCTTGTTTTGGTTTTTTTTGTGCAGGATTTCAGCTCTAAAGTTGTCCTTTTTTAAGTTGTGTCACAGTTTCATGATGATTGGACCAATAAAATATCTCCAAAATTGCTTTGCACAAAATACCTTCCCATTAACTTAACCTCTTAAGACCCTGTGTCCTCATATGAGGACATTACATTTCTGCCTCTCTGCACCATGACACTTAATTTGTTTTCAACTTTGACTTTAATTTTCTATATATTTGTGCTTTAATTTTACTTTATCATAATTTATACCTCTACTTTGCTGCTTACTCAGCTATTTACTTATAACTTTGCAATAATAATATTTGCACTATTGTTATATAGCCATACTTAGGGCTTGAAATAAACAGTTTACATTGTTTGCACTTTTGTTTTTGTATCCTCATGTTCACAGTTTGAAATTACAGTTTTGTACATTGTTAATTGTTTCTGCATTTTATCACACAGTAAGATAGACCTATTGTCCTCATATGAGGACATTGTTTTTTTCAAAAACAACTTCCTCTAAAAAGACTAAGTTTATTTTTTATACTTGTTAGGTCCTACTAATCCCAAATAGCTAGGAGAAATTAAAAATGCACACCAAGCAAAAGTCTGGGTCTCAGGAGGTTAAGGTTGAATAGATGCATAAATGTTTTTTGTTTTTTCGCTCCTGTAAAGTTCTCATTTTGGATATTTTTTTTTTTTGGACGGTGCCGATGTTTATGTAGATTTATTTTTCCTGCTTTTCAAAGTTAAACTGTTTTACATGATTGGCTGTTTTTTAATGAGCGTCATGCTTTTATGTGCACAATCATGAGGATTAATCCTAGTTTGAGTATATAAACCTGATTTAACAGAGGAAGTTGTTAACTGTCTTTGTGAAGTTATCTAACTGCTGTTCCATTTGTCAAGTTCTGTGAAACTGTCTCTGCTGAATGTGCTTGGGTAACTTTGCACACATGTAAGTTATAAATGTTATAAAAAACATTCAAATTTAGGTACTTCTTCTTTTTAGGTACTTCTTATTTTAGGGAACAAAAAGAAATCTCTGTACTTTTCAGGCCATTTCCTATTTCAGTAGGTTTCAGTCAGTTCCTGTTGTATTTAATCTCTTCATGAGTTGTAGTAAAACTCTTCTTTCATTGTTAAGTTTTTGGTGGAAATGAAAGGCTAGAAGCCGTGAAACATACAATAAACGAGGATCCTATCAGGTCATTTTCTCATTGATAGAAGAGATAGAAGTTTTCAGGTTTGAATACTGCTTTTGTTCATTTAAACTAAAGTTATGACTTTCAGTTGAATAGAATAAGTTAAATGGCTTAATATGACACCATCCTCATAGTGTATATTTTCAGATACAGCAATCTGAAGTATCTGATTAACCTCATAAATAATTAGGTAATGACCACAGAATAAACAAAACCCTACACAAAACAATTTGCAATTGAGGTTTTCTTAAGGGTTTGACCAACCTTGCAACAGTTGCTATGAAAGAACCCCTTTGAGGGCGGAGCAAGGACAGGTAAACTCTCATTTATCATTTTATTCAGCATTATTCCAAAACAGTGCTGAGCCAGGAGAGCGAGACGGAAAACTCCAAATCAAGCAGACACTGACGTGAAGCAGTTTAAAGGCTGTGAGTGTGAATGTGCGCCTGCTTGAGAGAGATAGGGTGGGAGTGAAAACCAGAGGTATGTGAGCCAGAGAGATTAAAGGAAAGAGAGATTTCATAACAAAGAATGACACTCCTCATTAGCTGCTTGGTTTCGCTCCATTACAGAGTAATTAATCAGTTTCTGTGTGAGATGGATGGTGGGGGGCTGAGAGTTCATTTGCTTCTTCAAACTTTACTCACACAAGAAAAAACTACATATACATAAAGCCCCCTCAAACACAGATGCAGATGAACACCTCTTTGATGATATGGTACATGATGGTTACCCCCACATTTGTGTTCCACATGTAAAAAAACATAAACACAGAATCCAGATCTGCTTACCCACCCTCCTATGGTCAACGCAGCAGATTAGATTTAGTTGCTAAGCCACCAGCAGGTCTCCTCTGCCTACAGCCATTCAGCAGTACAGCATATTTGTGTGTGTGTGTGTGTGTGTGCATGTGTATATGTGTGTGTGTATATGTGTGTGTGTATGCTTTTATCAAGTTGTATGTATGTATGTCTGTGTGTATGTGTGTGCGTGTGTGTGTGTGTGTATGCTTTTATCAAGTTGTATGTATGTATGTCTGTGTGTATGTGTGTGCGTGTGTGTGTGTATGCTTTTATCAAGTTGTATGTATGTATGTGTGTGTGTGTATGTGTGTATGCTGTTATCATGTTAATGTATGTGTGTGTGTGTGTGTATGTGTGTGTATGCTTTTATCAAGTTGTATGTATGTATGTGTGTGTGTGTGTATGTGTGTATGCTGTTATCATGTTAATGTATGTGTGTGTGTGTGTGTATGTGTGTGTATGCTTTTATCAAGTTGTATGTATGTATGTGTGTGTGTATGCTGTTATAATGTTAATGTATGTGTGTGTGTGTGTGTGTGTGTGTGTGTGTGTGTGTGTATGTGTGTATGTGTGTGTGTGTGTGTGTGATTAGTACACATAACAGAGCTTTAATCAAGTGAACACACTGACAAAACTTTCTGAACACATTTATAGTTGTTATTAAATATTAGACTGAATATTTTCCAGTTTCCAATTAAATTTTATTTAAATGTATATGATTGATATTTTTCAAACTATGTCATAACATCACAGTACTGTAGAAAAATCAGACATCCCTTCTTTCAGTTGTATTCCAATCAAAATGGTGATTATCTGCTCTTCATTTTAGTAGATATTTCT